>JZKD02S0231459.1:598842-618771 GCA_000966675.3 Picea glauca
TACTTTAAGCCAAAATATGTATTGTTTAAGTTTAAGAGAAGTGCATCAATAGCATTCAAAATATCATGAGAAGTATCAATAAATAGTGAAAAATGAACAACCACACAAGTACACAGTACACCAAAATTTTACATGGAAACCCAATGCGGGAGAAAACAATAGAATTCTTTTGTTATATGTCAAAAGAAATACATTCATAGGAAGCACCAACTTCCTTGTTTTCCAGCTACAACTGGAAGGAGGATACAACCCCATAGTTTCTCAGGCTCCAACCTAAAGGAAGCTACAAATCCCTTAATTTTTTGGCACCAACCGAAAGGAGGCTACAACCCCATTTCCTTGCCTCATCCTGCTGCCCTAAAATATAAGTGCCACTTTCACTGCTATCACCATTATAAATCTATCACTGTCAATTTGTCTCTGTGAAGCTTGTCACTGTAAAACCTGTCACATAAACCTATACCAACAACCTATCACAACCTGTATCAACAACCTACCATAACTTGTATCAACAACCTATCAAAATAATCTTATCAACCAATCAAATCTGATCACATAGATCTCATACACATTGTCACAAGTGTATAGATCAAACCATGTACAATTATGTCTCTCTAATATTGTTGTCATACATATACAAACATCCATAAACCAAGTACAATGAACCCTCACATAAACCATGCATGAAAACTTCACTTTTATGCAGCCTCAACCTATACCAATATCTTCAGCAACACACCTTGACCAAGTTGCTTAAAAAATGTACCAAATGATACAAGATACCCAATAATGTGTGCCAACTACAAACAACAAGTGTAGTAGCAATGTGCCTTTGTATATCTTCCTCATACAACATGTACCATACAACCAATAGTCCCTCAAGGGAAAGTGATCAATCTCCCATGACCATACCTCAATCAATCACCAAAAACAACTTCAAAGAAGCATATAACATAGATTTTACTTTTGTAGAGAACTTAGTTGTACCGGAATACTGTCACACTTGCATGTATCCTCTCTTCATCTTCTACAACCCAAAACACCTCTCATCCTTCATATCAGGTAGTGCCTCTCGTGACGAAGCTGGTTGTCTCTCGGGTCCTCATGTGACACTCTATATGAAACTAGTGGGGATGCCTTGTGGGAGACTTACTGTTTGACATGTGGGGATGACCTTACCTAGGGTTTTCTCAAATCATCCCGCTCTCCTCTACAGTCATGAAACTTTGTTGTCACTCTTCCTTCACTGGCTTAGATTTTCACTACCTTAGATATGTCAATGAGTACTTGCAATAATCTTTCACAAGATAGATATTCAATGTGCTCAATAGGTGATAATATCAGTCTCTTGATCTCTTATTTATACTTTTCAAGTGTCTTCCTTTAAGGGCTATATTGTAACTATTTTACCCATCTTCCCTCTTCTAAGGCTAACCCACTTTCTTCTTGCAACTACTTTACCATAATTAGTAAACTCACAATTTCTTGTTCCAACTAATTTATTTTTAATTACTTTATTGTTTCAACAACTTTACCTAAAAACATCTTCTTGTTGCAACCACTTTGACTAGTAAACTTCTTGATATATTTCTAGGATCTTCTAGAATATTTGACTTCTTGTTGACCTTCTAGGGACTTCTAGATTATTCTTGAGGGTCCTCCAAATTCACAAGGCCATATCTCCCCAACCATCAGGAACCACGTGGTGTACCACATATCACTAAAAACAACATGACGTGTACTATCCATTTGTTATAGTCTTACCTTCAATTACACTTTCCTTTATGTCCATATTCCTTAATCAATTTGGATTCCTTAATAACACCTATGGGGCTACCATAATTTTCTATTGGAATTTCTTGGGTTGACATCAATGACAACCAACCAAATCTATCAACATTAGTACCACATCAGATGACACTTATACACAAAATTTCACTTCCATGTACCCTCGACTATATCGAGATTCCTATAGATATCTTGAAACCAACCATTGCTCATCCACTCAACTTATTGACTGTTATATTGTCACCAAGTTTAACACTCAGTAAGAATCCTCTCATGTACCATAATTTTCTACCGTAATTGCTTCAAGGGTTGACATCAATGACAACCAACCAAATTTATCAACATTAGTACCACATCAGGCAACACTTATACAAAAAATTCCACTTCCATGTACCCTCGAGTATATCGAGAGTCTGATAGGTATCTTGAAACCATCCATTACTCATCCATTCAACTTGTTGACTACTATATTGTCATCAAGAACAACACTCGATAAGAATACTCTCATGTACCTAGGTAATTGGGTAGCATGGCTAAGGGTAAAGTTAACCTCCATTAGTTAGAGCTTTGATATATTGGGTTGAGTATTATTGTTGGAACCTGCCAAAATATAAGAGAGTTATAACATAGGTCACTCCCTTGTCTTTAGGAACCCTTAAAATCCTATCCCTTGCCAATAAACAAAAACATGTTGAAATTTCACACAACCAATTTTGGGAAACCTTACTTCTTACATCCAAGCTGTGAAATTCCTATAGAATATTCAATATTAATAATTTGGGCATTCTGTCAGCACAATATTATTTAAATAGGAGTACAAATATACACGAGTAAAGAAAAAGGAGAGTACAAGTAGTCCCATCGACACCCTTGTTTGGGACCTATCTCAATAACTTCCTCTATTTGCATTAATCATAGTCATGCCCCTCTTTCATAATCCTTTTCTTTTGTGTGGACCTACCCACCCTATATAACACCTTTATTTAGGACCTATCTCACTAGATTCATCGCTTCATGTTGATCATATTTCTACAAGTCCTTAGTATTCCCTTATATGTGGATCCACTTGCCCCTTTCCGCTGCTCAATTCTCCCTCTTACTTGTACACCCTCCCCACATGGCCACCCACAACCAATATGTTGGAAACTACTTGGTTTCCCTTGAAGAATCCTTTAGAAAATTCTAGGAACACTGCAAAGTATATAAAACATAGACTGATCAAAGTTTGTCTCAAATTAGTTCCAACATTGTTCCCCTTAGTTCCCATCTAGACACACTTAACCTGCACTCCATAACAACCTTTGTGAAACAATTCAAGGGCCCTAACTCCATAGAAAAAACTTTACACCAAGAGGGAGTCAAATCACCCCATTCCATGGTTTTTCATTCTAACTCCCTTGTTCATGATATACAACTACCTAAAGTGGAGGTGAATAATTTTTAGGGCTTGAATCCCACTGGTTGGGTCACTCAAATGGAACATTATTTTTCATTTCATGGCATCATCGATGAATTAATAAATCTTTGTGTCAATGTATTATATTTAGATCCAGAGCACTGGAAATGTTGGCAATGGTGTAAAAATTCCCACCAAGGTTATATTGCTTGGACTCAATTTGTTGCATATCTTTATGAATGTTTTGACATAGACACTCATCATTTGTGCCATTTGATAAATCTTACATAGTTTGGTACAATTTAATATTACATCACTACTTTTGATCTATTGGATTTTCATACAAAAGGAATGTCAGACGCATTCTTCCATGAATTCTTTATTAGTGACCTCAAGGACAACATTCGTGCTAAGGTTCTAATGGCTCACCCTGTAACCTGGTTTTAAGCCACTCATAGAGCTAAAGAAACACAATAGGTGGTTATTACTCAACTAAAAAGTCCATTCTTTATTCCCCATCCCCGCCCCACCAATATAGCTCCTCATTCCCCTCCTCTTAAGGTCCATTCAAAATTATATTGTTTACTATTTTTAATCTATTTTTGTCTTCGCATATATCAAAATCCTAGAATACATGCCTCTCTTATTTCTTCTATAACTTTTTGTCATATTAACCATTTATTGAATGAGTTATATGTGACACTAGAGTAGACTGATATCTATGATCTAACAAAAAATAAAAAAAAATTGATCATGTTAAGATCCTCTTAGCATGCACGAACAAAAGACGTTGTAATTTCAGGGATATCTTGACTTTGATAATTTAAAAAATATATAAAGTTAATATTATAAATTTCCAAAAAATAAACGGCACAAGAACAACAGGTTCTCTACAAGTTTTTGGAATGAAATTACATCATTAAGGTACTCAACACCTCCACGAACAAAAACATGTACCTTATTTTTTTGGAAAAATAAGATATCACTATTAGAAAAAATCAACTTTGACATAGTTATTCACAATTTCTATGATTAAAAGTTGTACATTCATAAAACTGATTCAATTTCATACGTTTCATCTTGTTACACCATATTCAGATTCATTGTAAAAGTACCTTGAATAATCCCTCTAATTTAACATATTGTTGTTTTTCCAGATTTGCATTTCCACTAACATGTCATGAGAGACCATCATTAGCTTGCACTCACGCTTAAACAATTCAAAAAAAAATATGAATATACTAATATACATAGACAAATCTCCATCTTGAATAGATAATACTCATAATCTATAAGATATTAAAACCCTAGATTATAAATTAACTAATTTGTAGATTAACAAAATTTATGAATCTTATTAAGATGTTGGAATCCACCTAGCCAGCACGAAGCCATAAACATTGCATGGCACACTCTGGTCGTCCAACTTCAATACAACAAAAAGTGTAGAGTGTCTCTAAGGGTTATATAAATTTATTTTTTTTCCAGTAGAAAATTAGGTCAATTATATTAATAAAACTATAATTTGTTTACATCTTCATGACCCCACATATATTCATAGCAGTACTATTCCATAGACCATGCTCATAAACAAATTCACATACATCCCCAGAAAGTCACCAAAACCAGCATGCAGGCTGTAAATGAGATACAAAATAGGGCTGAAAACCCCAACAAAAACCAGAAAATAAGCTAAACCAGAAGCCGCACACCCCCAAAGGGCTTCAAAGTGTTTACCCAACACCGCAGGCCCCCAAAGGACCTCAAAGTGTTAGTCAAAACACCACATGCCCCCAGTGTGGACATCAAAGCTCTGGTCCATAACCTCTTCAAGCCAAGGAGGAAGAAGACAAGAGGATCCAAAGAACCAAAGAAAAAATAGGAAACTGGCCACAACAAAACCCTGAAGCCACCTCCACCGCAAAACTTCGTCGCTAATCGACAAAGCGCACTCGGAATCGAGCCCTCGAAAATGAAGGCTTCCCAGAAAAGTAAATGGAGCCTCACCAACAGGCAGACGCAGGCTTGGAGAAGGATTATGAAACACGGCCCCTTAAATGTCGTCTCGACCCCTAAACGCCACCATAGAGCTTCTGACGCCACCGCAGAAAGTTCACACGTCCACAGGACACATTGGCAAATTCTCACTGGGCACGAATCCTTCGTCACTGTCGTCCTCCAACCCTCAATACATCCTTGCCCGCTCGCCCTGGAAGGGTCTTATGCCCGCGCTTCATCATGGAGGCTAGGGATGCGGCTCTATATAAATTTACTTGATATTGTAATTTTATATTGATTAAATTGTAGTTATGAAGGTATAAATGGATTCAGCGTTTTGAAAAAACCTAAAACACTTGTATTATACAAACTTAACCATTCTTACTGAATTCAACAATTTATCACCGGATTTCCAACAAAATTAAACATAATATTAAAAAAAATACCGAAACCTAAAACCTAGAATGTTTAGACTAGGAAGTCCTCATTTCCAACTGTTCCCTTCTCTTTTTCCAACTACATATAATGGCCGCCATTGTTGCTCAGTGTGTTGTCGGCACCCTAAATTCTTCAAAAACAATTGTAATTAAAGACAAACTTCACATAGCGATCAAGAAAACAGGGCTCAACCGCAATTCTAGAACGTTCACAGGCTCGTATCACAGCTTTGTGCTTCAATTGGAATTCTTTCTGGCACTTCGTTTGGAGGTTTTCTACATTGCCTTGGGTTTCTTTATCTGGGAGAGTGATTACCATCCCTGTGATTTTGATTGTCTAGTTTTGTATTTTTTTTTTCTCTTCAATAATAAGGTTTGTTGCAGCAGAACAAGAATGTGGGAAGTGAGATGGGCGACCCATCAAAGGTACAGGAAGAGACTGGAGAAACAAAAGAAAGGTACAGGAAGAGACTGGAGAAAGGGAAAAAAGGGGAAGACAGGTAGTATGATTGTAGTAAAAGAAGAATAATTGGGGCAGCTGAGATGGGTGAACAATCAAAGGTGCAGTAATTTCATGGAATTTGAGAATGAAAAATTTCAATTTTAATTTGGGAAGGAAAACATGTTTTTTTTTAAGTAATTTGATGGAATTTGGGAATGAAAAATTTCAATTTTAATTTGGGAATGAAAAATTTCAATTTTAATTTTAATTTAGAATAAAAACATGTATTTTCAGGTGTTTTTTAAATTTTTTCTTGACATTTTAAGTAAATTCCCTTTTCCACATTTTTTATATAGACATGTCATTTCTGCAATTCCAAATTTAAACACAAATTTAATCAAATTTATAATAAAAAATCATTACTATATTAATATTTTATTCATTAATGTACTAATTGATTTTTTCATATAGACATGTCATTTCTGCAATTCCAATTTTAAACACAAATCTAATCAAATTTATAATAAAAATCCATTAAAAAGGTTTTTTTTCTACATTAATAATTTATTCATTACTAATTAATTTTTTTATTGTTTAATTATTTATAATGTACTAATTGATTTTTTTATTGCTTAATTATTTATTAATAAAATTTGGAAAGGAGAAATTTTGATTTTGATTTTAATTTAGGAATGAAATCATGTTTTTTTTAAAGAATATTTGACAATTTAGATGAATTCCCTGTCCCACGTTTTCATCCACACAGTTAAGTCCCACGTTTTTTCATTCATGTACTTTCTACAATTTCAAATAATAATAAAAAAAATCTACTCAAACTTATAATCAAAATCCATTAAAAATATGTTTTTTCTACACTACTAGTTTATTCATGCAAATTGATTTTAATAATTTATTTCTTAATATACCACTTGACTTTAATACTTTCTTCCTTAATGTACCGCTTCACTTTAATAGAATATTCCAATAAATTACCTCTTAACTTGTTTCTTAATACTCTAATGTAAGAAGATAACCAATAACCAATTTCTTTGTCATATCAATTATGCAATGACCTATCTTGACCTACCTTGATACTCATGCAATGCTGAAATATAAGACCATAAAACCATTTCACCAATTACCAATGTCCACTAAAAAAATCCAATGACTTTAAACCTTTGGTGTATTAATGTACAACTTGACTTGCACACAACACTCTAATTTGTCCTTTAACCAACTACCCATTTCCATTTTCATGTAAAAAAATCTAATGACTTTAAACCTTAAGCATATTAATGTATGGCTTGACTTCCACATAACACTCTAATATTCTCTTTCACCAAATACTAATGTCTATGTTAAAAAATCCAATGACTTTAAATCTTATGCTTATTAATGTACTGCTTGACTTGCTCACAACACTCAAATCAAGGACCACTCAAGTACCTTGCATGGAACAATCTGATAAAAAAACAATAAATCCCTTTCACCAACTATCAATGTCCATATAAAATAAATTATCCAACCATCTTAAAGCTTTAAGTATATTAATCCAATTACTTTAAACCTTAGGCCTATTAATGTACCACTTGACTTGCACACAATACTCTAATATGCCTTTTCACCAACTACCAATTTCCATGTAAAAAAAATCCAATGACTTTAAAACTTAGGCCTATTAATGTATGAGTTGACTTGCACACAACACTCTAATCCTCCCTTTCACCAACTACCAATATCCATGTAAAAAATTCCAATGAATTTAAAACTTATGCGTATTAATGTACCACTTGACTTGCACACAACACTCCAATCAAGTATCGCTCAAGTACCTCTTCCCTTTCACTAACTACCAATGTCCATGTAAAAACATCGAACGACTTTAAACCTTATGCCTATTAATGTACCACTTGACTTGCACACAACACTCCAATCAAGGACCACTTAAGTACCTTTCATGGAACGATCCAATAAAAAACAATTAATCACTTTCACCAATTATCAATTTAGATATTAAATAAATGATTCAACCAACTTAAACCTTTATGTATATTAATCCAATGACTTTAAATCTTAGGCCTATTAATGTACCACTTGACTTGCACACAATACTCTAATATGTCTTTTCACCAACTATCGGTTTCCATGTAAAAAAATCCAATGACTTTAAACCTTAGTCTTGTTAATGTACGACTTGGCATGCACACAACACTCCAATCCTCCCTTTCACCAACTACCAATGTCCATGTAAAAAATTCCAATGAATTAAAACCTTATGCTTATTAATGTACCACTTGACTTGCACACAACACTCCAATCAAGTATCACTCAAGTACTGTAACACACCCGACCCCCTAATCTAAACTTAGGCTAGTGGGATGTTGGTTTTTCTTTCTCTCTCTCTTGGCATGCTATCGAACTCATCAATCATTTAAGTGAGGACTTCTCCTATCACAATTTAATATATAATGACTCTTATTAATTCTCATAGAAATCTCTTCACATAGTTTTATTGAAGTTCCCCAGGTATTTATGCACCCTCAATCAGACAGTCTAGTTTGTCCTTCTCCCTCTGAGTAACGATATAGGCCTATTCATATCTATTCTATCAGAGTTCCCAAACCATCTATGTTGGCCTCCCCTCCAACGACATTATCCCGATGGGCCATTTCCTGGAATTCAATGGTCCTTAGAGATCGATTTGTAGCAGCTACGGTCGCATCAAAGCCTCTACTTACCCGATGGTTACTCCTTGTTTGAGCACCCATTCTACTTACCAAAAGATGGGACCCACAAAAGATACGAATGAGATTAAATCTCACTGTCATATTGATCAATGTTTCTCCTCTGTTTTCATAACTCCTCCCTTCGAAGCATTTGTGCTTCAAATTTACAATCCGCTCCTAAGATCTCACTCCAACCATGCACCTCTCTAATGGATCGAACAATCACGATTTGTCTAATCCAACGGTCTCTATGGTTTTCGGGGTTGAAATAATGGCATGTCATGGTTTTAGATTCCTCCTACTCATATTGATTCTCACTAGATCCAATGGCTAGGATCTCACACACATAGTCTGAGAGATCTACAGTTCTCGGACTTCCATCGTTGGATGTCCACCCCGATTCACTTCACATCACCTCTGATAACCTTTCTCTGATGTACTAACCTTGGAATCCATATTTTTTGCTAGGTCACCCCCCGATAGATCCACAGTCTCATTCGACTCATAAACTTCCTCTATAGGGTTCAAGCACAACCTCGTCTAGCCACTCTGAAAGTGGCACCATTCGACCAATAGTCTGAATCTACCAAACATGTCAAATCAATGGTTACAAGTAATTTCGATCATACACAGGTTTTCCTCAGGGAAAACAATCTGACTCAAGGACTTAGTCAATTTCAAGATTCTACGAGACCTTATCATCTCTTAAGGGTTCGAGTTCTACTCTCAGACCGTCTAAGGACTACTAACTTAGTCAAAAAGAAGTTCTTGCATATATTGCAAGATTTCCACATAATCATCGAGATCTCCTCTGGGATCAAGGTCCTCCACTCCTCACAAAAACCTCCCTGACTTTAGGGAACTAGCACTACCGGGTAAACAATGTTTTTATCCACGTCCTACAAAATTTTCTCTAAAGCTACAAGGTTCATAGGGACACATGTCCGTACTGGTTTATTTTCATAGCTTATATAACCAAGTAAAAACCATAACATATACACTTCATTCATTCATGGTTTCATTTCATTGCTTATAAATCTTCACATTTTCCATTTAATTCATACATTTACATGTATACAACCTTCAAACATAAGTAATAAAACCAAGATATATAGTTATTTGATCAGAGAAATGTCAATGCCAACTGACTAAGAGAGAACTCCTTTCCTCCCAATCTTAAGCCATACACTCAAGTTCCTTCCTACAGTACGTCACCCCTGTGCCAAGCCATCATACCATACGGGGAATGATTCAGTTGGTTTCCAACTCAGATGATCCAGGAAGGTTATTTTCCTTCCTCCTCTGACAATAGAAAAAATTTCCCCCCTTCCCACCAAGCTCAGGGTCTCTACAGTTTTATCAGGTGGTTTCTCAACTATATTTCCTCTGCACAAGGGATTCCCTACTCTTCTAAACAATCCCTCAGTAACCTCCCCTTACCAATGTCCATTTCAGTCCAATAAGCACCAATTTGCAACACATTATTTCTCTAGTATGGATTTGAGTCTTCTTTGCTTTAGGGTGATCATCATAAAATTGGATGAGTTTCCTATTTTCTTCAAGGAAGATTCCCCACTTTCTCCTTTATTTGATACGTGTCAATGAACACCTTTTCTCATGTTAATGAACACCTTTTCTCATTGCACTCTCGTCCTGCAAATTCTCTACACACTCATTGTTCCTCAGAGTGTTCTATGTTCATTACACTACATGATTTTGATTACTATGTGCTTTTGTTTTTTGGATACTGCTCTCAGCTACTCGTTGTGTTCTTCTATTTCCATCTCTCTTGTGTCTAGTGTGTTACCTCTATCAAATGTCTTGGTTTGGTGGTGTCTTTACACCTTTGGTCTCTTCTTCTACCAATCCCCTTGGGAGTCTTGTGGCTTCCTCGAGACGTAACCTATTTTTAGAATATAAAACATTATTCTCATTTTACCATTGACAGTACCCTTGTCACACAACCATAGAGCAAAGCCACCCTCCGAGCACCTTGAAGTTGACAGAGAAAAGAATCCTGGTAGCAATTCAATATCCAAGAGAGGATAATGCACTAAGAAAGAAGTAATCAATCTGATCAGATAGTCCCACCCAAAATCTAGCGCAGTACCTTCCCCGTGATTTGCGCACAAGACTGCAACTGCACTGTGCAGAAATGACTCTTTGCAACTATTGACAAGTGTGTCAAATGAGAGACTGGTGCCCTGTATTTATAGTGGTTCTAGAAAACTTACTAGGGCCGACTTATCCTTCTGGGTACTAATTAATTCATATTAATTATATTTCTGCACCCGACATCTTGTCTAGGGTTTCCTTTATTTACTTTCTTCCTTCCAAAACATTATAATCTTGTCAAAGGTCACAATAGAGGTTCATACCTCCCGAAGATATCATAATATCAACACTCCCTCCTAGCTAGGGAGGTATGGTCTTGAGCACAAATAGACCATTCAACTGGTAGTATCACGAGCACAGTCATTATTATCCAAATGGATAATCTCCTATGACAACTAGTACAATATCAATGGGTTGAACAAAACTATGTCTATCCACGGTAGTACACAACTACTCAAACCATGACACATAGTCACAAACAATGGAACATATCCACCATAGTAGTATATCTCTATTGTTTGGAGACAGTCAGTCTCCATAATAATAATTTGATGACAACCTGCACAGAAAATATTGTTAAAATAAACTGAACCATATGGGGAAATCTTTCACTCACATCTGTGAGATCTGAAAGAATATCTTCCCTCAGTATAGAACATCAACAATGGGCTATCTTCCCTATTCCTCTCAAAAAATGAAGAATGATTGTTTCTGATTTCTGAGCCTGGACCATTCCTCACCCTGGGCCATTCCTCCTACACTAATCAAAGTGCACCCTGGAGAGAATGTATAAATGATAAGGAATGTATGTCAAAGATTGTTGAGCCTAGACCATTCCCCACCCTGGGTGATTCTCCTACACTAATCAAAGTGCACCCTTGAGAGAATGTATAAACCCTAAGGAATGACTATCCGTACCATTTCCTTTGTTAACCACAAGAGGAAAAGATTGTGCTGTATCAACCTCCAAAATGGACCATTCCTCATGTTAACCACAATGAGAAATCATTGCCCGACGAGGCGGGCCAGTCTTCTTGAGTAACCCTCAAGAAGAGAGACTGCCCTAGACCACTCCCCATGTTAATCACAATGGGAATTTGGTGTCTATGATACATCAGTAATCTGGACCATTTCCCATGTTAACCACAATGGGAAATCGTTGTCCATTAGAAATCTCAATCCACTTTCCGAATAGGAAATAATTTGTCTGAGCTGGACTATTTTTCAATCACAAAAATAAATGTTTTCAATAATATTTTCAGTGTCCCTCCCAACTAGGAGAGTCATTTATTCACTTTCAACTAAGGGATTTATTTCCATGATCCTCATCTTCTCTCGGAAATATGCAAACTTTATTCTGGATAGATGTTTTGTCAGGATATCTGTTGTTTTCTCATTAGTGGGGATATACTCGAGCTTTACCTCTCCTTCGTGGACTTTATCTCGAATAAAGTAGTATTTGGTCTCAATGTTTTTCAATCTTTCATGAACCACAAGATGTTCTGATAATCTTATACAACTCTGATTATCACAATATATTATGGTCGATTCTGGAATCTGATAAAAAAAATCGGAGATTAACTTCCTTAACCATATTGCTTTTGTGCATGCTTCACATGCTGCCATATATTCTGCTTCTGCTGTACTGAGTGTGACAGACTTTTGTTTCCTTCTATCCCAAGATATCATAGCAGAGCCCAAGATGAAACACATGCTTGAAGTGCTCTTTCTATCTTTTTCACTTCCTGCCCAATCTGCGTCTGTGAATCCATGAAGTTGTATATTGTTGTATGTCGTATATCTCAAACCATAGTTTATTGTTCCATGAATATATCTTAATACATGCTTTGCAGCTATCCAATGCTCATGTTTATTTTTCCTAAGGTTATTCCTTGTTTATTATTCATAATTAGTCATTATCCAGTCTCCTATATTTTAGGGGAGAATATTCCACCTAGAGAATATTCTCTTTTAGTTGACACTTCAATTTGACTAGTTGAGTTGAGTTTAGATGTTGCATTGGGATCATCACCATGATAATTCGACCTTGCCTTGGTATCATCACTAGAGTGGCGCATTATCCTTGATTCCCTGAGTTAACTCCTCAATACTCTCTGTTGAGTCAGTTAACTGAAGACTAGTTGACTAGTTAACTCAACTAGGTGGCAGTTCACTCCCATAATTGCCTAAGAGACTAGAATAGGTCGAAGTTCACTACCGTAACTGTTGGTCTCTATCCAGATCACTCTATACCACCACTATGGTGCATTGGTTCACCTCAATTCAAACTCATTGAGATATACAGAGTATATCATGTGTAAATTATTGATTATTCACAATGGTTAATGAGAACTCTTCCATTCTTTCTCTCCTTCTTCTTCTTTCTCCAATTCTCTCTGCAAATGTGGGTATTATTGTTTAGTTAGATATATTTTGTACAGGTTCAACACATTTACTGTTGCGATGCCCTTGGATAAATAAGGTACCAAAAACTTCAGGAACCACTCCAACATGAAATCCTATGGGACCTGCACCTTCATCAAACACTTCTGACGCCTCCATTCTCAGATGTGATTCGAGATATGATCGGCCTTTGTCTACCCAAAGTTGGCCAAAAATGCAGTGTCAGCATCGTGTCTCATAGGTAGTTGAAAATGGTTTAGGAAAACCATCGCCAAATTGCTAAAGTAAGAGTATCATGAGCAATCGAGCTCGATGTACCATTTCACAACACCCCCTATAACAGTGTGTTGAAACATGCACAACTGTATGGAGTCGTATCGTAGCAAGTTCAACGAGCACCATAGGTGGAAATTTGTCACGTGATCACTTGTGTCTTTTCCAGGCTTGCCTTCGAACTTTAGAATGTCTGAGGGAAACCTAGTGGGCATGGGGGGCCAACATGGATCATGACAAATCGGGTCGTTAAGTAGCCTTGACAAGTCTGGAAAATGTAATGTTGCCAAAAATGGTAGTTTAGGCTGTTGACTATGTACAAGAAAAAATGAGTCTGGAGTTTGACTGACACCAAGTTTCCAGGAAAGGTTGGGATGTTGACCAGGGTTTTGGTAGACACCATGGCCTTGGCTAGTGTATGGACACTATGTTGTTGTGACATCATTGGTTGATTCTCGTAGTTGGACGACAAAGGTTGGGTGGGGATGGCTCCCAATGTTCTTTTCCAAATATTCTAGAAGGGGTTGTCCCCTACCGATCCGACGAGCATGGGTACTAAGCCTTGCCCGGGGGTTCATTGACCATGGAAGGGATTTCCCCCGACCAAAATCCCCGACGAAGGAACTAATCCTTGCCAAGGATTCCAAAGTTCTTGTGAGGAGAAAACTCTTCTGCTTGCCCGTTGTGTAGCAATAGTACCCTACACAGGATTCTGTTGTTCAAAACCAGGGTTTCTCTTGACCAATATGGCAGCTAACAAAAAGGAATTATTACCAAACACGTCGAACAAAGAGAACGTAATAGATCCCACCGGCGTGGTGTAAGAAGATGGTCCTAGAGTGCCTGCTCCAAAAACATTGTAGTTTATGTTCATTTGAATGGGTGGGTGGGATGCACCACCGAGCAAAGAGGAGGAAGGAGGTATATGACCCCCACTGTAAGGGGTAATGTCATAGGGGGACGAGGTGCCCCCCATGGACCCTTGTAGGGGAGCGTTTGAACTCCCCAAACCAAGACCCATGGTATGTAGGGTGGTGTAGGTAAGGACAAAGTTCATATCAAAGTCAGGCATTCCATATGAAAATGGAGGGCCCATCACACTCTATGTGAATGGAGAAGTGGTCGTCGTCAAATATGCCATCGGACCGCTGCCCGAAGTAGAGGTGGTTGATACCATTTTGGTCCAGACCGACGAAGATGGGTTAGGAGGAGGGATACACCCTATGGTGGAAGTCATTAAGGGAGTATGAGGACTCCCAGAGGAAGTAGAGGCATTTTCTTCCATAGATTCTTGCAAGAATATTTGATGCTCATAAGGTGTTACCCTTGGAGGGACAATCTATACCAAAAGTGGCATCTAGAAGTCAGTGATTAGAGTGTTGGCTGGCCTGAGAGATTCTTCTCCAAGGTTAGAAACACTGGGTTCCTCTAGATTCGAGTACTATCCTCTTGGAGCAGGATTAAGCATAGTTTCCTATGCCCCGGTCGCTTCGTATGACCCTTCCTGGTCAAGCCTTTGCAGTAACAGTGGTGGTGGTGGCTCTAATGTAACCAACGACAGGCCCTGAATCCTTTGCGACCAACGAAGCTCTTGATCTTCCACTTTGTGAAAACATCAATGACATAGTAATTCTTTTACCAACGTTTAAACAAGAACATAGTAAAAAAGTTCCTACAACATAAACCAAGAAAACCACTATCTAGTTGGAAGAATAGTTACGCCAGCTAACACTAGAGAAACTTACCGATGCAAGTGAAACTCCAACACGGAAGAACCCTCTAGGTATACTCTGTAAAGCGTGGCCTGGCGTCTTCCCTAGGTACTGTGGTATACCCCTGCAACCACCTGTGTAAGTCCCTATAATAAAGGAAACTAAGTTTCCATCTCATAAATAGTCTCTAGGTGGGTAGAGTCGACAGTCAGGTGGACTGCAATGAGTAGGATAATAAGTCTGAAACCTACCGAGGGTATCGAAAGAAAGTGGTCTGGAAGACAATTGAGGATCTCGAATGGATTCAAGGTCCACGAAGTTCTGTAGGAAAATTCTAATGACACTATCCCACTACAAGTCCTCAATATGCATTACTCACTATGCTTGGTCTGAATTTGGACAGGTTATCTCCACTACCTTTCCTCACGTGACCTCGTGTTTAGCCCCTGTGTTAGAGGGGGGTCCCAGATAACTTTCACGTTCACTGGACTTTTCACACTCCCTAGCTTTGAATCCAATGTTTGTTTATAAGCCTTGAAGAGTTTCCTCTCCAACCTAATTCAAGGCTCTAGTCTAAACTAGTTGATTGACCCTACAAACATAAAAGTCCAGTTGGTTTTAATTTTAAGGTTAATTTTAAAAGGCTTGTTTTAAATCAAAGGAAATGGCAGTGAAACTAGTGATGTGTATGGGAGATGAAGAAGGAGAAATAAATGAAATTTTGAAAGCAAAATTACTTCTAGTTAACAATAAATATTTGCAAGTAACTCTTTAACCACCTTTTCATAACTAACTTTTTCTAAGATATTTTAAAAGAAAACCTAAAATGAAATTTTGCTCGACTATGAGCTACTTAATGTTCTAAGCAATCAATACAGAAATTAAGAAAAGAACTATTTTTCCTAATAAGCAAGATAACTAACCCAACTACTTAACCAAACTAAGAAAACAAATATTTTTCTTTTTTTTTTTAATTCTTTAAAATGGAAAAACCTAAAATAAATATTTTTTCACTTTTCTTTGAAGCAGACGAAAGGGAGAAAAAGAAACATCAGATAATACTACAAAACTAAGCTTTGGCCCAGTGCGGATCATAGGGATTCAATGAAGGCACCAAAGAGGCTGATCAAAACTGAAATACTCGTCTAATTTTTTTTCCGAAGTAAAGATAAGAAAACTTCAAAATATAAGCAAAATAACGTCTAACCCAAGCTTCGACTGTAAAAACAAAGACACTCGACTCTATCAAGAAACCATGAGAAGTGAAACTTCAATCAGGGAAGAGGTTGACTTCCTCTTCTTAAAACTAGTTTCTTGACACAAGAATGCTATTGATGCTTCAACAGCCTGTGTATGTACGTGGGTTGTTTACTAGTCAAGGTGCGTATGTACATATGTTGGCCCACTGTGGGGCATGTACACCTCTGTAACTTATCAAAAAGAAAACAAACATAAAAACTAACAAGGTAGGGAGAGTTGGTATGGCACCAACAGGTGACCAGAATCCCTTAAAAGACTCAATGGACTGACATAAAATAGAAAGGTAATAAAACCAATCAAACACCAAAGAAATCCCCTAAATCCCTAGATGCTTCCCTAGTCTAGTCACCAGTTATGCTAGCGAAGAAAAAACCCCTATGGCTACACCAGGGTTTACAATATAGGCAAATGAATAATTGTCTAAACGTAGCCTACTTCTCTAACTACCCCAAACATATTCCAGACTCATATATGAAAGATAAAGTGAGAAGGATCAAGTAACTGTACCTTTTACTCTGCGTTCGATGGCGATCCTCTCACGCTTGATAGCTCTGCTGACTGCAAACCTCCTCCCAAGGCTGGTCGACATTCTAAAATAGATAAATAAGAAAGTACAAACATGAATTTCATATATAAATCATGGTTTAGATGTTAGAATAAAACATAAATCAAATGAAAATATTTGACACATCATATTTGGGATAGGAAAAGTACTTCTTTTATTGATAATACAAGGATTACTTACAACTAGTCTCAGCTACTTTTCCAAGAACCTGGTTCGGGCTCCTCTTCACCAAGATCCAAGTGCACCTCCACATATCTTTCTCCTCTCAACATTCTTCTTTGGAAATGGAATGGGCTTATGATGGAGGGAAAACGGCCAAAATGGGGAATTCTGAGGGAATTCTCACAACAAGGCTGCAAATTCTTGGGGCAAGGAGGGGATGTGAAACGGGTAGAGCTTCACTGTTATTATGTATATATGTGGAATGAGACCCCAACACCTCCTTTTATATGACAAAAGGATGGTTATTCGGTTGGGTGACGGGCTATAGCCGATGGATCAGTTGGGAAACTACCCAATATCCTGTAATCTCAACGAATTCCTTGAAACTTTTTAATTTTTGCAACTTTTACTGGTATACATGGGCTATAATGGTGCATCATGCGAACGTACACGGGTTGTAGTGGTGAAACAAGTGTATGTATGAGAGCAATATTGGTGCAGGGAACATACATCTTCAAAAAATGGGTTTTTAAGAAGAGCAACTCAGTGATGTCTTGGCAAAAATAGAAAGTAAGAGGGCCAAAGGCTAGGTATGCATATGTAGAGAAATTTAGGGTTATAAAAATATAGAACCATCCAAGATATGGAAGCAATATTCTCCAGACATGTTATTCTGGTGAATAACCATGCAATTTATTGATAAGGGTTCTTCAAAGAGTTAACCTGAATTATTGTTATGTCCACTAGTATGGATGTTGGATTCTCCAAGTACTATGGAAAGAGGTCKAGCCCATTATTATGTTTCTTCAAAAAKYCTATGGAATATTCACTTTTGAATGTGAGAGTGGGATCTGGAAGCTTTAACAGTTTACRGAAAAATTGAGGCAACAAAGAAATTGGGGAATGTCCCTGGAGTTATATAACCCTTTTATTTGGTATGTATTTTTCAACACACCATGCAACAATTTTTTCACAGTCGAAAACCTATGGAACACAACCAGCAAGATCAATCCCATATGTCCAAATCACGTTCTCATTTCTTTGAGCAACAAGAGGGGAGGAATAATACCAATATTACCTCGACCACTACAAATTCTGATCTTCCTGGCCAAAAATATTCAAAGTATCACCACAAAACTGTTTTCTAATTAATACTTCCATTAAGTTGATAAAACAATTTCTTTGGTTGAATGATATTTACAAATGAACTTTTTTGAGTGATAATGATAATTTAATCCCCTCACAAATGAGGATTAAATGAAGATTTAATGGATATTTCTCGAGCCATTCGCCATTAATAACGACCTTTTCGAAGTCTGCAAAACAATTATTAGCATTTAAATAACACTTATTTTGCATTCGTAAGGCAACATAATGGCAGGGATAGAGAAGAGTGAAGATCAATATGAATTTTTTGTGAACTCGCGAACCCACAGTTGGATAAGCGATCCAAAGAAGCTAAGTATAGAAGGTGGTCAGTCAAACTCATGAATATTAGAAGAGTGGGACATTTGGGAACCTGACATCCGTGATGAGAATAAAATTTAATCGATGGTCAAAATGTAGAACGCGAAGTTGAAGTGCAATGTGAGCATTGTGGAAAGGGAAGGAAAATATTTGAATTCGCGTACCCGTGAATTAGAGAAAATTTTAAGTGTTGACATGGACTTATGCATAGGTGAATGAAAGAGAATGAAAGTGCGACAGTTTGTAGGTCCAAAGGTATACAAACATGAAAATGGCTAAGTACAGTAACCAAGAAAGGGAAAAAGAAGGAATAAATATGAAATGGGAAAAGGGGAAAATATAGAAGGGGGGAAAGAAAGGGTGTAAAGAGGTGGGAAAATAGAACAAGGGAAGGGAAAACAAAAATCACGAAAGGGTTTCAACACTCTTATGAATCCTTCTTCTTCTTGGGATCTCTCTATTGTTGGTTGTTGTTTATTCTACACCCTAAATCTTCTGGGTGGTGTAGTGTCTCTATAATCTACTTCTTGATTCCTCTTCTCATCTTCCTTCTTAGGAGAGCCTCTGATTGTTTCTGCCTATCTTCTTTGTTTTATTTTCTTGGAACTTGAGTCTTTCTTTGTCTGGTTATATCCTAGTTTGGATTTTTCATGGTATGGCCTTTGACTACTAGTTCTATCATCCATTACTTTGGTGTTTTTCTACTGCATGTCCTTCTTCTGAAGATATTTTCTTAGAGTCACTATTTATTCTTCCAAGTCTTCAATCATCTTGTCCTTTTCATCTAGCTTACCTTTGAGTTCTTATTTAATTCTTTTGTCTTCTTCTACTTGGATTTTTAACTTCACGATCATCGTCTCGACTTCTTCAGAGTTGGATTTCTAAGATCCTTCTTTCTCTTTTACTTTTTCCTTGAGTGACTTGATTTTAATCCTTTCAATCCTTTGCTCTTCTAACACACTGATTAATTCTTCTTTGAGATCTCCCTATCCTTCTTCTTCAAAATATTTTTCAGAATATTCCATTTCCATGAAGACTACTCTTTCTGCATCACTACCACTGTCTTCATCCTCATTTGATGATGAATTGTCTTCCTTGGTGTAGAGACTTTTCTTGGAGAATTTATTTTTGTTTCTTCTACTCTTTTGATTTTTCTTTTTCCTTTTAGAGTCTTGTTCTGTTGGA
>JZKD02S0231459.1:638087-672718 GCA_000966675.3 Picea glauca
AATCTCCTATGACAACTGGTACAATATTAATGGGTAGAACACAACTATGTCTATCCACTGTAGTACACAACTACTCAAACCGTGACACATAGTCACAAATAGTGGAACATATCCACCATAGTAGTATATCTCTATTGTCTGGAGACAGTCAGTCTCCATAATAATCATCTGATGACAACCTGCACAAAAAATATTGTTAAAATAAACTCAACCATATGGGGCAATCTTTCACTCACATATGTGAGATCTGAAAGAATATCTGCCCTCAGTATAGAACATCAACAATGGGTTATCTGCCCTATTCCTCTCAGACAATGAAGAATGATTGTTTCTAATTTCTGAGCCTGGACCATTCCTCACCCTAGTCCATTCCTCCTACACTAATCAAAGTGCACCCTGGAGAGAATGTATAAACCATAAGGAATGTATGTCCCTAATTGTTGAGCCTAGACCATTCCCCACCCTAGGCCATTATTCTTACACTAATCAAAGTGCACCCTTGAGAGAATGTATAAACCCTTAGGAATGACTATTTGTACCATTTCCTCTGTTAGCCACAAGAGGAAAATATTGTCCTATATCAACCTCCAAAATGGACCATTACTCATGTTAACCACTATGAGAAATCATTGTCCGATGAGGCAAGCCAGTCTTCTTGAGTAACCCTCAAGAAGAGAGACTTCCCTAGACCACTCCCCATGTTAACCACAATGGGAATTCAATGTCTATGATACATCAGTAATCTGGACCATTTCCCATGTTAACCACAATGGGAAATCGTTGTCCGTCAGAAATCTCTATCCATTTTCCAAACAGGAAATAATTTGTCCGAGCTGGACTATTTTTCAATCACAAAAATAAATGTATTCAATAATATTTTCAGTGCTCCCTCCCAACTAGGAGAGTCATTTATTCCCTTTCAACTAAGGGAGTTATTTCCATGATCCCCATCTTCTCCCGGAAATATGCAAACTTTATTCTAGATAGATTTTTTGTCAAGATATCTGTTGTTTTCTCATTAGTGGGGATATACTTGAGCTTTACCTCTCCTTCCTGGACTTTATCTTGAATAAAGTAGTATTTGATCTCAATGCTTTTCGACCTTTCATGAAACACAAGATGTTATGATAATCTTATACAACTCTTATTATCACAATATATTATGGTCGATTCTGGAATTTGATCAAAAAAATCGGAGATTAACTTACTTCACCATATTGCTTATGTGCATGCTTCACATGCTGCCATATATTTTGCTTCTGTTGTACTGAGTGCAACAGACTTCTGTTTCCTTCTATCCCAAGATATCATAGCAGAGCCCAAGCTGAAACACATGCTTGAAGTGCTCTTTCTGTCTTCTGCACTTCCTGCCCAATCTGAGTCTGTGAATCCATGAAGCTGTATATTGATGGATGTCGTATATCTCAAACCATAGTTTACTGTTCCACGAATATATCTTAATACATGCTTTGCAACTATCCAATGCTCATGTCTCGGTTTCACCTGGAACTGGCTTAGTGTATTCACGACAAATAAAATGTATGGTCGAGTATTTACCAAATACATCAATGACCCAATTAGTTGTCGATATACAGATGGATCTACTGGATCAGAATCTGGATCCTTTACTTTTCTTATATCCACATTCATAGGAGTGTCCATGGATTTACAATCCATCATTCCAAATTTTTGAAGGATCTTTATTGCGTACTTTCCTTGTTCAAGGAATACTTCACCACGCTTCTACCATACTTCTAGTCCCAAGTAATAATGCATGAGACCTAGATATTTCATATAAAATTTAGAAGCTAATTCCTTCTTGCACTAGATGATGAGAGACTCTTCACCTGTTATGAATAGATCATCAACATATAGTAGTAGGATTACAGGTGCATTGTCCACAACTTTATAGTAAAGGTTTGGATCTGCATGACTCTTGGAGAAACCAAGTCTCGTTAGTTAGTTTCCCATTATGGCATACCAAGCCCTTGGATCTTTCTTGAGTCCATATAGATCTTTCTTTAATATGAAAACGTGAGTGTCTCTGAAATGTACCTCAAACCCTTGAGGTTGTTCAATATATAATTCTTCTTCTATTGCTCCATTGAGGAAAGTTGTCTTTACATCCATCTGATGTAAGTTCCATCCCATGGAAGCGGCAAGAGATATGGTAGCTCTAGTGGAAGTATATATAGCTACCAGAGCAAATGTTTCATCATAATATTCTCCCTCCTTCTGGGAGAACCCTCTAGCTACAAATCTTGCCTTCTATTTATCCACGCTTATGTCTACTGCATGTTTGATCTTGTACACCCATTTTGAAGTTACCACCTATTTTTGTTTAGGTCTTGGTATGATTTTCATACCTCATTTTTCATAATAGATTGATGCTCTTCCACCATAGTTTCTTTCCATTGTCCCTTTTGAACTTCTTCTTCAAATGTGGTAGGTTCTTCATCTAGAAGCTTTGTCATGTATGCTGCATAACTTGAGAATCTTTTAGGTCTTTTACTCTTTCTGAATGTTCCTTCTGGAACCTTGAGTCTTTCTACATCTTGTAAGGTAGCTTCAAGCCAAGATGGTATTTTCTTGTTCTTAGGTATGATATTTGAATCAATGTTTTCACATGGCTCCATAGGATGATCATGTTGTTTTGTGTGCTTTCTTCGTTAAGTTCTTCAATCTCTTCTTCTTTTATAGATTTCTTAAAGGCCATCTTCTCATTGAATGTTACATCTAGGTTGACTTCGATCTTGTGTTGTTTTGGAATATATATTCTATAAACTTTGGATGAATCATTGTATCCCATGAATATCCCTTTCTTTCTTGAAGGTTCTAGTTTATTCCTCTTGTCCTTGGGAATGTGAGAGTAAACAAGACATCCAAATATTCTTAGATTTTCCACATTAGGTTTCTTACCTGAGAAAGCTTCTTCTGGTGTCATGTCCTTCAATATATGATGAGGACTTCTATTTTGCACATATATTATTGTCATTGTTGCTTCTCCCCATAAGAACATGGATAGACCTTGATCATTTAGTAAGTCTTTTACAATTTCTTCAATGGATCTGTTCTTTCTTTCTGATGCACCATTTTGTTGAGGATTATGAGGAACAATCATCTCCCTCCTAATCCCTGTTGATTTGCAGAATGCAACGAATTCCTTTGATGTGTATTCTCCACCATTATCGGTTCTTAACATTTTGATCTTCTTATTCATGAGGTTTTCTATTTCTTCTTTGAACTCTTGAAACTTGTTGAATACTTTGTCTTTTGTCTTTAGTAGATATAGCCAAGTCTTTCTTGAATAATCATCTATGAAGATTACATAGTAAGAATATCCTCGTAGAGATTTTAATTTCATCGGAACGCAAACATCTGAGTGTATCAGATCTAGAATCTCCTTAGATCTGTTGTTGTTGCTTGGGAATGGTTTCTTGATATTATTACCAAGAGCACATCCTTTGCAGATATCTTCATTTGTAGACTGCAACTCTTTTATTCTTTCAACCATCCTTTTGAGAAAGGGTAATGATTGATAGTTAATGTGAGCGTACCTTCTGTGCCAAAGCTCATTGGGGTTGACTTCGTTGTGTACAAGAGCTTCTTCATTTTGTTCTAGTAATCTATACAGATTTCCTTCATGACTTCCAATAACCCTAGCATTCTCTATGCTGGAGTCTTTATGCCATGATAGCACCTTTCCATCCACGAAAGCTATTATGTTTCCCTTGTCTTTTAGGAAAGATATCGATACAAGATTCTTTTCTAAACCAGGTACATATAAAACATTTATTAAGTGCACATAGTCACCTATTTTCATTTTGATGGAGGCTTGTCCAAATCCTTCTATGAGGTAAGTGGTTTTGTCTCCAAGCTCTACCTTGTACGAGGTATTCTTCTCATTTAGATTTGAGAGTCGGGCTTGATCTCCTGTCATGTGCCTATAAGATCTGCTATCGATTATCCACATGTCATCTTCAATTGTTCCAGTGAGTGTTGAGTAGTGTAGAAGAATGATTGTTTCACTCATGTATTCGGTTGACTGGTAACTGGTCATGCCTTGATCCAAAACTTCAACTTCATCATTTATGTCTTTTGAGAGAGACAAAAGGTGTGTTGATTTAGGGTGCATCTGAATATCTTCTTTTTGAGCGAGATGATCCATCACAAGGTGTCGGATATGAGATTAGGGTTTCTACAACTGCTTCTTCTAGTAACCCTAGCGACAGTGTCTTTGGAAGCTCAATATCCTAGCGGCTATGCTTCCTTCCAACATTTAGACTGACTGAAGGAGGTGTGGGCCCATAACCTGTTAGAATATTAAATATTGTGCTCGTTTTACCATTAACAATACCCTTTTCACCCAACCATATGCTGAAGACACCCTCTAAGTACCTTGACCTTGATAGAGAAAAGAATCCTGGTAGCAATCCAATAGCCAAGAGAGGCTAATGCACCAAGAAAGAAGTAACCAAGCTGATCAAATAGTCCTACCCGAAATCTAGCACAGTACCTTCCCTAGGATTTGCACACAAGACTGCAACTTCACTGTGCATAACTGGCTCTCTGCAACTGTTGAGAAGTGTGTCAAATGAGATATTGGCACCCTATATTTATAATGGTTTTGGTAGACTTACTGGGGCTGACTTCTCCTTCTGGGTACTAATTAATTCATATTAATTATATTTCTGCAGCCGACATCTTGTCTAGGGTTTCCTTGATTTCTTTGGTTCCTTCTAGAACATTCTAATCTTGTCAAAGGTCACAATAGAGGTTTATACCTCCCGAAGCTACCATAATATCAACACCCGCAGCATGCATTTCCCATCATGAAGGGGAAAATCTGTGGTGTCCTGTTGTCAGGTCATTCAATTGGGCTTGCCTCCTTTAAGAGACCAATCCATCAACAACTATTAACTTCTTCAATCACTTCCTTGACCTCCCATAATTGGTCACGTGGTTCCATTCATATCGGGTACATTAGATGGTGTAAATTTGTGCTTAGCAAGCATAAGTTAGCTTGTTAAACAAGCTTTGTGTTTTCTTCATAAAAACAACTTAGCTCCACCTCACCATGCCATGTCATCAATCCTTGCTTCATTGATTCCCACTTGTGTATTATGGTTTTTACTTACAAGTATGTTCCCTCTTAGTTAGAAATTTTGTGTTTTCATTAATCAAAGCATGATTACATGCTTCATAAAGATAACATATGAATTCTTAAGTATAATTACAATCTTGGGGAAAAACAGGGTGTTACATTCTCCTCCCCCTTAAAAGAAACATCGTCCTCGGTGTTAAAAAACAATGTATATAAAAATATTTAGAAAAAAAATGGGCTCATTTTCAATTACTCCCAATAACCATTGTTGTAGGAAAAATCTACCAAGGGTAGATACTCTTCCCACTGCTTAGGTTGATGCATAACATCCATCCTCAACATGTCCTCTAACACTATATTCACTCTTTTTTCCTGACCATCTTTTTGAGGATGGTAGGCGGTGCTAAATGCCAATTGTGTTCCTAAGCTTGGGAACAATCTTTCCCAAAAAATTGAAGTGAACTCAGCATCCCTATCCGAGATTATGGTCTCGGGTAAACCATGCAATCTTAAAATCTCTTTTATAAACACATTAACACCATCTATGACTTGGAAAGTAAACTTAATGCAAATAAACTTGTCCATCACAACCATGATCACATCATGTTGCTTGATTGTCTTTGGTAGACCTATAATGAAATCCATGGAAATTGTTTCCCATTTCCAATCGAGAATAGGCAAAGAATGCAATAGACCTGCAAGATGTATGTGCTCAACTTTTACTTGTTTGTTGGTTATGGATCCTTATTATCTTCCTAATTCAAAGGTTTGTTTTAGCCTTGATTGGACCCCATTCCCTAACAGGGGGTGTGGAGGGGATTTCCCTCCCACAACTGTTGTCAGTTGGGTCCATGGCAGGTGGCAACAATTTTTGTAGCCCCCCCCTGGTAGGTGATTCGGGGGCAATGCACCCGAAGAGAAATTTTGGGAAAAAATGCCTTGTAAAATATTGTAGTTTCATAGTCAATCTCAACCGTTCATTATAAGATTGCAGATCTAACGTTAGAAGTTATTTTAGGGTTTTCTTCCCTAGAAGGAAACCCTATTTTATGAGGGAATTTTATTGTGGCTATGTATTATGGTGATTATTTTATTCTGAGAGAGGATATTGTGAGATAAAGAAGAGGAATTTACAACCAACATATTATAGGTTGTATCCCTTCATTTTGCTGGATAATAAAAAGGAAGGACCTGACAATTTCTCTGGTGGATGTAGCCCACACTAGGTGAAACACATATATCTATGTCTCTATTTTATTGTGTATCTTTTGTGTTTTATTTCTGCATTTGTTTTATTTTATTGCTCCATGATCCTATTTTTCTAACATTGTTTTCATTCCAGGCATTTAGTAATGTATTGAGCGATGTCTTATTTAATCCTGGGTCAATAATAAAACTGCCTTATCGTTGTCACCATCTTCTGATAGCTAGGGTGACCTACATATGGTGTCTTATGGAATTCATCCATGACCAGATATCTCAACTCTGTTGAATTAGGAACATAATTTTGGAAATACTGGGAGGGGGGTTAATCAATATTTCAAGCAATTAGATTTTTTGAAATTGTACTTAAATCAGATCATGAATTCAATTTATATCCAATCAACAATGAAGACTATCCAATGAATTATTGCAAACTCTTGACACTCAATATTTAACATCATATTCTGAAATTCTTACACAAGAAACTACAACCCGTACTCTTTCCAATGCAATTGGTCTCACTTCATTTGGATTCTCTATGAAGACGTTATGATTGTTTTACCTGGAACACCTATTTATGACTAGCTTTAGGACTAGTAAAAAACCCTATCTTCCACAGAGTGTATCTCCAAAATTGTAGTTAATAAAGAGATAACATTTTTACCATAGGTACCTATATATGTCGTCTCA
The DNA here is from genome assembly GCA_000966675.3 of Picea glauca. Classification (NCBI taxonomy): domain Eukaryota; kingdom Viridiplantae; phylum Streptophyta; class Pinopsida; order Pinales; family Pinaceae; genus Picea; species Picea glauca. The sequence goes on from JZKD02S0231459.1 coordinate 645,085, forward strand.
ATAGTCTTCGAATTTCACCATTTGACTCATTCTAGAAACAAAGTTATATACAAAATGGTAAGATGACATGTAAATAACATACCTTAGAACACATCACCAAAAGACTTCATTCTCCCTTGAAATTCAGCCTTCTTTGCTTTAGATTTCCTCAAAAATTCGAATTATATCTAATTGTTCATTAATAAAATTGTGCGTGTTAAAAAATGAATGTATAATGAGATGTATTTATACCCTTTATGTCACTTCCTTTTAACATTAGGGCCGACATGTAGTTTTTTCTTCAATTCATATTGTCATATTCAAAAATCAATTTATCCTCAATCGTGAGGATCCACGTGACGTGCCACATACCACCAGAAGTGGCATGAATTGTACTATCCATCCATGGGTGTTGTATCTACATGTGTAATTTCCTTCATGTCTATCTACTTCGATCAACTGTGGGGTCCAAAATCCAATGGCTAGGGTTGACATCAATGAAGGTGATGGGCTGCAACACTGCTAAAGAGCTTTGGGACAAACTCAAAAGTATTCTAGGATAATTGGCACCAACCATTGATAGAAAATTGATGGGCTGTAACACTTCTAAATAGGTATGGGACAAACTCAAGAGTATCTATGAAGGTCATCCAAAATTTAAGCAGGTCAAGCTTCAATGACATAGTGCAAGATTTGAAAATTTTAAGATCGATGAAAAGGAAGATATTGCAACCTTTTTTTTTAGAGTTGATGAAGTTGTTAATGTTATCATAGGATTAGGTGAAGAGATCAATGAATCCTTGGTTTTATAGAAAGTGTTGAGATCACTTCTCTTGAAGTATGATGCTAAGGTCTCCGCCATTGAAGAAACTAGGGACTTGACGAAAATGACAATGGATGAATTACATGGGTCTCTTATAGCATATAAAATGAGAACAGGTACAGACAGTTACCAGCCAAACAATGAATCCTCCTTTAAAACCTTAAATAAGAAAAAATACAAGGATAATGACCTTGATGAATAAATAACAAATTTCATAAGAAGGCTCCATAAGAGAACTAGTAGATACAAAGGTAAGTCTCCTCTCAAATGCTTTAATTGTGGTAGAATATGACATATTGTTGAAAAATGCTACTATAAAAAGAGAAGTCTCAACAATAAAAAGAGATTCTACTCCAAGGATGATGACATCTCCTCATATGAGAGCGATGAAGAAGATAATGATGGAGGAGAAGTCCTCTTCATAACCCAAGAAACCCGCGATGATGATCATAAGGGTTCTAAAGAAGAAGAAACCATTTATGAAGAAGATTCAGATGAAGAAACCAACCTTGATTCCTTTTGGGGATACAATGACAATGTAGAGAGTGAACAAGAAGATGAGAATCTTGAAAAGTTGATGCATGTTGACACTGAAAATAACAAGCTCATAAACACAAACATAATACTTAAAGGTGAATTGAGTAGTTGTGAAGAAAAGAGTTACAATCTTGAAAATACCATTGATAGTTTGAAGGAACAATTAGAAGATTATGAGAAACTGAAAGAAGAATTGGATCACACAAAAGGAGAGCTACTATTGACAATAGAAAAGTTGAATAAGTTCAAAAAAAGCACTGAAAAATTAGATGATATTCTTAGCAGTCAAAGATCTCCAAATGACAATACAGGACTAGGATACAATGATAGTTTCAAGACAACAAAACAAGAGAAGGAAGATGAAAATGATGAAACCAACACTCCAGAGCAAGTTGAATAACAATATAGAAGACTAGAATTCAAAAGGAATGAGACATAAAGAAGATCTTCTCCCATCTGGTATGAAATCAATCATTATGAAGGAAACTACAGAAGAATATATCGTGAATGCAGATGGACCACACCACAAATAAGATCACTTACTCCCAGGTATCAAAATTTATTTCTTGGACATTGTTATGCTTGTGGAAATTTTAGACACAAGGCAATCAATTGTAGATTAAATGAAAGGAATACCTATGCAAGCTACATGAATGGTGCAAATAGTAGATATGGAAATGTTCGTAGACCTATCATCAGAAATTATAATCCATTTGACCCATTAATGGATCAAAATATTGTATGCTAGAAGTGCAATAATCTTGGTCACAAAGCATGATATTGTAGAGAGATGAAGGAAGATATTCCTATGCCAAATGTCCCTATACCAAATACACCATGAAAAAGGAAAGAAATCCCACACAATGAAAAATTTTGAATAGCATTGTTCGCTAAAGAATGCAAAGAATAATATGAATGGTTCATAGACAGTGGGTGTTCATCTCATATGATTGGAGATCAAATTAAATTTGTCATCTTGAATAAAAAGGGTGGAAATGTTGCATTTGGAGATGAATCATCTACCAAAATACTTGGAAAAGGAATAGTAAATATTGGAAGTGAAAATTTAAAAGTAGGAAAAGTCCTATTGGTTGAAGATCTGAAGCATAATATCCTCAGTGTCAGCAAAATATTTGATCAAGGATACACTCTTACGTTTGACTCCCGAAAATGTAAAATCAGAGAAATTAACTCAGGATGATTGGTTGCAACTACAACAAGAATATCAAACAACATATACATTCTAGACATGAAGAAGAGAGAGAAGAAAAAAGCCACAAAAAAGGATTCCAAGGAAGAAAGCGTCCCAAAGACCAAAAATAAGGATGCAGTTTTATTGAGTGCCACATGTTCATGGGGAGCAGCCCCAAAGAAGAAGGTCACCTTATGCCATTGAACTTAGGGGGAGAATCCCCTTTTATATTGATGTAAAAGGGGGAGAGAAATTTGGATCATGATGACAGGGGGAGCATGAGTGTTGCCATCAATCAAAAAGGGGGAGATTGTTGGAAGATTGGTTGTTGTCATTGCTGTCAACCCTAGCCATTGGATTTTAGACCCCACAGTTGATCAAAGCAGATACACATGAAGTAAATTACACATGCAGATACAACACCCATGTATGGATAGCATAATTCATGTTTCTTCTGGTGGTATGTGACACATCACGTGGATCCTCACGATTGAGAAGAAATGAATTTTTGAAGATGACAATGTGACTTGAAGAAGAAACTACATGTTGACCCTAATGTTAAAAGGAAGTGACATAAAGGGTATAAATACATCTCATTATACATTCATTTTTAAACATACACAAGTTTATTAATGAACAAGGAGATATAAGTCAAATTTCTGAGGAAATCTGAAGTAAAGAAGGCCAAATTTCAAGGGAGGATGAACTCTTTTGGTGATGTGTTCTAAAGTATGTTATTTACAAGTCATCTTACCATTTTCGCTATAACTTTGTTTCTAGAAATATTCAAATGGTGAAATTTGGAGGCTATTGAGAAGACATATCTAGGTACCTTTGGTAAAAATTTCAGCTATTTATTCACTACAATTTTGGAGATAAACTCTATGGAAGATAGGATTTTTGACTAGTCCTGAAGCTAGTCATAAACAAGTGTTTCAGGTAAAGTAGTGATAACGTCTTCATAGAGAATACAAATGAAGTGAGACAAATTGCATTGAAAATAGTATTGGCTGTAGTTTCATGTGTATGAATTTCAAAATCTGATGTTAAATATTGAGTGCAGGAAATTATGTACAAGTATGCTCTCCTGAATAAACCATAATTGAATAAGGTCTACCATTTTCTCTATAACTCCTTTTCTGGGAGGATTCAAGGAGTGAAACTTGGAGGAGTTTTAGAGAATAAATTGAGTAATATTATCTACAGGATCAGAGTATTCCAAGAGGTGAAGAATAGAATAATTTGAACAAGTCTCAGGAAGCATTATCATGTTCTATGTGATGGTTGGTTGATGGTGATAGTTTAATGTAAAGTTTTATTATCTCTCATATATTCTTCGGTGGAAGGAAGGGGAAAGGATGGAGAGGTCAACCCTCTCTTGATATTGGAGGATTGTATCTTCCTTTTGGAGGTTTATCCCTCCCTTTATATTTGGAAGTTGTATCTACCTTTGGAAGTCATTACTTCCTTTGAACAATAATACATGATTACTTCTTATATATTGTGCATGGTGTATTGGTGTATCTCTTATACTATTATTCATTGATGTTGTATCTGCATGTGTAATTTACTTCATGTATATCTACTTTGATCAACTGTGAAGTCCAAAATCCAATGGCTAGGGTTGACATCAATGACAATAGCCAACAAGAATGATTTTAAGGATGGAAATTTATTTTAAAATGTAGAAACCTTGGTGAATATTACTAATCCTTCATATACCATCTATAAATGTTTGGTGATATTTTAATAAAAATATTCAAATTTCTAAGGATTTTATATAGTTTGTATAAAATTTTGGCAATTTTTAAGGTAAAATAATTTTATCCTACATAAATTGGGCAAATAATTTTTAGAATGGCGAATCGTTTTTTGGGAAAAACCATGGAAAATTGGCCCATGAGAAAAATTTAGCCCCTAAAATCATCCTTGACAACCAATCTTCCAACACATACAAACTATTATTATAAGATATAAGACTATCAGTTCCAAGCTCATATCCTTCATATTTGTTTTCTTGGGGTTCTTGTTGTAACCATTCTTTCAATTGAGTGAAAAACTCATCTTCCTGCAAGAGGGTTTCAATCCTTTGCTTGATATCAAAATCTCCTACACTCATTGATACTAAGTGTATAGTCTGAATGCTTCGGATGAGCGCGTATGCCACTTTGTTCTCTTTTCTTTTAATGTTTTTTATTTCAAAATCAAACTCACTTTTTAGCCCCATCCATCTAGACTCTATATCATTCAACCTTGGCTAGTCGAATTGGTACTTCAGACCATAATGATTTTTCATTAGGATAAATCTTCTCTCTATCAAGTAATGTCTCCACATCTTCAATGCATGCACAATTTCTTCCAATTATAGATCATGGGTGACATAATTCTACTCATGTTCATTCAAATTTTGTGATTCATAACAAATCACTTGCCCTTGTTGCATAAGGACTCCTCCTAGTCCTTCCTTGCAAGCATCTATGAAAACTAGGAAATCCTTTTATGGGTTTGCAATCTTTAGAACATGGGGGTTTCGTTAAAATATGCTTTAGTTGTTGGAAGCTATCTTAAAACTCTAGTGACCATATACATTTCTTCCTCTTTCTTTGCAATGAAGTGATAGGATTACAAATTTTGGAAAATACTTTTATGAACCTTTTGTAATATCCAACCAATCCCATGAAGGATATTACTTCCATGACATTCTTAAGGGAAGTCCAATCCATGAGTTACTTGATATTTTTGGGATCCACTACCACTCCTTCTGTTGAGATTATGTGGCCTAAATACTGTATTTCCTTTTGAAAGAAATCACACTTGTTGAACTTAGCATACAACTGGTGATCTCATAGAACCTGTAACACCATTCTAATATTCTCTTCATTCTCTTCTCTATTCTTGGAATACACCAATATGTCATCCACAAATACTAAGACAAACATGTCAAAGTACTTTTTTAGCAAACCATTCATCAAACACGTGAATGTGGTTGGTGTGTTTGTAATTCCAAATGGTACCACTACAAAATCATAGTTCTTGTACCTTGTTCTAAAGGTTTTCTTATGGATGTCCTCATCCTTGATTCTAACTTGGTGATAGCATGACCTTAAATCGATCTTTGAGAAAACTACAATTTCTCTGAGCTGGTCAAAGATATCATATATCCTAGGAAAAGGATACTTGTTCTTGATGGTAATCTTGTTCAACTACCTATAGTCAATGCACAATCTCAAGGTACCATCCTTCTTCTTTACAAACAAGGTTAGTGCTCCCCATGGAGATACACTCGGCCTAACATAACCATTTTCCAACATTTCCTTCAGTTGCACCTTCAGCTCCACCAACTATGGTGTCCTCATCATGTAAGGTACTTTTGAAAATGACACTATTCCAAGAATAATATCTATTGATAAATCAAGATCTCTTTTCGGGGGTAGTCCAAACACTTCTTCTGGAAACAAATCTTTAAAATACCACAACAATGGATGTTCTTCAACCTTCATCTCTTTTCTCTTTGCTGATTTAAAAAATTATATAGAATACAAGGGGAACCCTTTTTTGTTGAACTTCTTGAGCTACAAAACAAATATTTTCCTTACTGAAATGGGCTTTCGAATGCCTTGCAAAATCCTTACAATGCTCTCTTCATCTTCACATTCCAAAATATTTTTATAACAAATTAACTTTACCTTGTGGGAAACTAACCAATCCATTCCCAAAAACACATCGTATGAGCCTAAGGGTGGGATATTCAAGGCTTCCTGAGTCTAAAATCCACTCATATCAATTGGAAATGCTTCTACGACCTCAACCACGTTCCTCTTTGTTCAAGTGGTGAACTGGACCAACCATGCTCTTGCATGTTCAATTCTTTGTAATGAACATGACTCAATAACTTGAGGTGAAATACAAATAAGGCTAGATCCTGAGTCAATTAAAATAAAGATAGGTTTCTTAGCAACGATACCTTCTAATTCCACAACAGATGCTTGGTGGCCTGCCTATTGATTCTCCATATCTACATATATTCTTGACACGGTTATGGATACATCATCGAATGTAGTTTATTCTTGCACATTATACACCTTTATACTATCATGTTGTCTATGAGGAAAGTCCCTCAAAATATCCGACTCTTCACATCCCCGACATTTAAAATCTCCTTTCTTGGGTTCCTTTCCTCTTTCTCTTGCTTTCCCTATTGGTATATTTCAACTTTGAGGTGGAAATTTTTGTTGATGCACACTTATTATTGGTTGACCTAGATATGTACATTTCCTAGAATTCTTGTATGGAAATGACTTGAATCCCTTCTTATGGATTCCACTCTTGTCCTTCCTCTTCCATTCCTTTTAAGGCTCTTGCCTATGCTGAGACTAATCCTAGAAACACTCTGCTTTCTGAATAGTTTCCTCTAATGTATTGGGTTTATCAAACTCAATTAGATCCTGGTAATACTTTTGAAACCCACTGATAAAGCACTACGATATCTCTTTCGCGTTCTTGAGGTAAGGGACATACCTAAAAATTTCCATAAACCTTTTTTCATATGCATCCATGGTAAGTTGACCCAACTTATGCTCATGGAATTCCTTAATTTTGTCATCGTAATACTTTTCCAATAGGTAAGCTTGATCTAGATTTAGGAGTGGAATGAACTTATTAATAGACTAAATAGAATAAACACAGAGATATGAAGAACAACACAAATATCCAACGAACAATATATTCTATTGAATAAATTAAATAGGCCGAAACTATAAAACTACATAATTGAAACACTTGTTTGAATGGTGGTAGTTAATTCTGAGAAGAGATGTGGCTGCTATGCACATCCGTATGAGAAGAATGATTATAATGAGGCTCTAGAGGCCTTTTTAAAATTACTGATGAATTACAAAACCCTATACATCCAAAAACCTAACTCTAGGAGATGAAACGCCAAAAGTTATGTGGGCCCCTATGGGTAAGTTGGTACCTCAACTTCTCGGGTTCGTAACGTTTGCATACAACCTCCATTTTAGGCGCGTGATAGCTCGTTGGAAAATTATTTTAGAGAAATACACATTACACTGTCAAACTATGACTCCATCTATAGTCTGACTATGGAAAGACAAAAAATAATTGTTTAGGTCCCCAAAATGGCCCTGGAAGTACAACAGGATGTGGTAACATGAAAACATAAAAAATAAGCCAGTTAGTTTAGGTGGGAGGCCACCAGTATTCACTTGGAAGATGTGTATTTATTTAGACAACTCTAGAAGTGTATAACCCACAATTAAAAAGAAGTACATAAGAACATGCTAAACTAAAAACTGTCAAGAAGAGCCAATTGGAATAGGCAGGTGGCCACCAATATCCACCTGGATTAAATCCCTTAGAAAGTATTTTTCAAACTATTTCCATGTCAATTTTATTTCCTTTAGTCCCTTGATATCCTTGATTTCTTCCCACCAGATGGAAGCTCCTCCATTCAAGTTAAAAATGGAAATACTTGCCTTGGTATTCTCAAAATAATTGTGTACCTGAAAGTGCTTCTTCAGACCAAACATCCATGCCTCGAATTATTCTACTTTCTTAATTTCTCCATCGAAGGTAAGTGGCTTATGCTTCTTGAATTCTTCAGTCAAAGAACTCTGAGAATTATTCCTCTTTTTCTTCTTTGGGACACTTGACTCTGTGCCACTACTGGACAACTCTACCGAAGTAATCTTCCTGCTAGACGAACCTATGGAAACACTTCCACCAGATCTTCCTTTATTGGTATCTAGATGAATCTTCTTGGAAGAACTCTTTCCCACATTATTGTGAGTCAATCCATTATTCTGAACATCCAAAGGGGTTTTCAACCTCTCCAACTGTTGCAAATCTGCATTACTTAGGCGTTGCTGCAGATTTTTTTGAATCTATGACAAGATTTGCAGTAACACTACATTCAACTCAAACTGCTCATCCTGAGCTCTAATTATTCTCTCATTGTCCACCTTCAGACATCTAACAATGGCCATCAAATCTATAGGGGTTTGTATAACCCTCTAGCCATCAGATTCCTCTTCTTTGAGGTGTGAGGTATCATCCATACTATGTTTTACCATTCACCTCTACTTTATTTCGGTACATCCTACATGCTAAGACAACAACTATTAGTATTAATTTCATTACGAATTTAAATTGTTCATGTTAAACAACATTTAAAAATTTCTTAAATGGGTTTGTAAGAGGCCTTGGTGACCCATTCAAGCCTAGAGTTTGAACTCTACTCTGACACCACTCTGTAGCACACCCGGGCCCCTAATACAAACTTAGGATAGTTGGATGTTGGTTTTCCTTTATTTCTCTCTCTTGGCATGCTATCAAAGTAATTAGTCATTTAAGTGAGGACTTCTCCTATCAAAATTTAATCTATAATGAATCTTATCAATTCTCAGATAAATATCTTCACTTATTTTTACTGATGTTTGCCAATTATCTATGCACCCTCAATTAGATGGTCTAGTTTTTCCTTCTCCCTCAAAGTAATGATCTAGACATATTCAAACCTATTCCATCGAAGTGCACCAACCATCTATGTTTGCCTCCCCTCCAACAACATTATCCCAATGGGACATTTTCTAGAATTTAATGGTCCTCAGACATGGATTTCTAATGGATTCTCTAACTGATTCTCACCAGATCGAATGGTTGGGATAATGCACACATATTCAAAAAGATCTACGGTTCAAGGAATCACATCGTTGGACATCAAACCTGATCCGATTCACATCTCCTTCGACAACCTTACTTCGACGTACTAACCTTGGAATCCTATGATCCATATTTTCTTCTCAGTCATCCCTTGATTGATCAACAATCTCAGTCGACTCGAAACCTTCCTCTATGGGGTTCAAACACAACCTCTTCTATCCACTCTAAAAATGGCACCATCTGACCAACGGTCCAGATCTACCCAACACGAAAAATCAATGGTTGCAAGTCATTTTGATCATACACATATTTTCCTCAGGGAAAATAGTCTGAGTCAAAGACTTAGTCAATTTCAGGATTCTACGAGACCTTACTATCTCTTAAATTTTCTAGGTCTACTCTCTGATTGTCTAAGGCCTACTAACTTAGTTGAAAGGAATTTCTTCCATATATTGCAAGATTCACACATAATCATCGATATCTCCTCTAGGTTCAAGGTCCTCAAATTCTCACTGAAACCTCCTTGACTTCAGGTCATTAGTACTACCAGGTAAACAATGTTTTTTTCCATGTCCTACAAAATTTTCTCTAAAGATGCAAGGTTCACAGGGACACAGGTTGTCCATACTGGTTCATTTTCATAACTTATCTAACCAAGTAAAAACCATAACATATACATTTAATTCATTCATGGGTTCAATTCATTGCTTCTAAATATTCACATATCCATTTAATTCATAAATATACATGTATACAATCTTTAAAGACAATTAAACTAGCCAAGATATATACTTATTTGATAAGATAAATGTCAATTCCAACTGACTAAGAGAGGACATCTTTCCTCCCAACCTTAGGCCATACTGTGGAGTTCCTTCCTAAATTATCCCACCCCTGTTCCAAGCCATGATACCACAAGGGGAATGATTTAGTTGGTTTCCAACTCATTTTATACAGAAAGGTTACTCTCCTTCCTCCTTTGACAACAATATAAGTTCCCCCCCATCCCACTAAATGTAGAGTCTCTACAGGTTTATGAGGTGGTTTCTCAATGATATTTCCTCTGCATAAGGGTGTCTCTTCTCTTTTAAACAATCCCTCAGTGACCTCCCCTTACCAGTTCCATTTTTTGTCCAATAAGCACTGAGTTTCATCCCATTATTACTCCAATATGGATTTGGGTCTTCTCTACTTCAGGGTGATCATCATAAAATTAGATGAGTTTCCTATTTTCTTCAAGGAAGAATCCACTTTCTCCTTTCTTTGATATGTGCCAATTAACACCTCTACTCATTACACTCTTGGCCTATGAGTTTGTCTCACACTCACTCTTCCTTAGAGTGTTCTTTGTTAATTACACTACGTGTTTTTGTTCTTCATATACCGCTCTCAACTAGTCACTTTGTTCTTCTCTGTTTGTCTCTCCCGTGTCTAGTGTGTTACCTCTTCTTATATTGAGTTTATTGGTCTGGTGGTGTCTTTCCAACTTTGGTGTCTTCTTCAACCAATCCCCTCGGGACTCTCATGGCTTCCTACAAACATAACCTACAACCCGCAGTTCCCATCCTTAAGGGGAAAATCCGTAGTGTCTTGTTGTCAGGTCATTCAATTCGACCTTGCCTCCTTCAAGAGACCAATCTGTCAACATCTATTAACTACTTCAACCACTAACCTGACCTCCCATAACTGGTCATGTGGTTCCATTCATATAGGGTATGATGGAAGGTGTAAATTTATGCTTAGCAAGCATAAGTTAGCTTGTTAAACAAACTTCCTATTTTCTTCATACGAAAAACTCATATCCACCTGACCATGCCATGTCATCAACCCATGCTTCATCGATTCCCACTTGTATATCATGGCCAATAATTTCAAGTTTGTTCCCTCTCAGTCATCGGTTTGGTGTTTTCATTAATCAAAACATGATTACATGCTTCATAAACATAACATATGAAGTCTTAAGTATAATTATAGTCTCGGGGAAAAACACGGTGTTACAAGTACCTCTTCCCTTTCAACAACTACAAATGTCCATGTAAAAACATCTAATGACTTTAAACCTTATGCCTATTAGCATACCATTTGAATTTCACACAACACTCCAATAAGAACCACTCAAGTACTTTGCATGGAACGATCCAATAAAAAATAATAAATCCATTTCACCAACTACCAATGTCGATATCAAATAAATGATCCAACCACCTTAAAAATTTATGTATATTAATGTGTCACTCAAATTCCATGAAAATCAATGGGCCATTTTATTTACATGTAGAACTCTACCAAAAACAATAAAGTCCTTTCACCAACAACCAAAAAACAATAAAGTCATTTCATCAACTATCAATTGTCATATTAAATAACTGATCCAATGACCTTAAACCTTATCCATATTAATGTGCCACTCAACTTGCATGAAATCCATTTTACTAACTACCAATGTCTATGTCAAATAAATGATCCAATGACCTTAAACACTATACCTATTAACATACCACTCAACTTGCATGTAATTTAGCACACCATTTGATTTGCTCGCAACACTCTAATCAAGTACCCTTGAATTGCATGTAATACTCCGATCGAAGACAACAAATACTTTTCACCAACTACTGATAGAGGGTGATTAAAATATTTTACTTTGAACAAGTCCATGTACCATTTGATTTTCTTGCAACACTCCATTCAAAGACAACAAAGACTTTTCCCCAACTACTAGTAGAGGGTGGTTAAAACATTTTACTTTGAATATTTGAATTTCTTGAATCTCTTCCACTTGAATGCCAATTTTATTTTATGTTTCCTCCTTTGTCATCAGTCAACCTTGTTTGCATATTTTTACATCATTTGTCGATCTCTTCTATTATTTTTTTTAAATCATGATTTGATTATTTTGTAAAACATATCTTACAATTCTTTAAATAAACTATAACCCAATCACTTTTTTTTTTTAAATCACGATTTGCTGATTCTTTTGGACATGCCTTACAAATCCTTTAAATAAATCACAATCTAACATTTTAGCATGTTTTAGTGTTTCACAATGTTCTAAATCAATATCCTATTTTTTTTAAGATTATATTTTATACAAGCTTGATTTTAGTAGACCTTAACTTTGTGATGCTTCAAGGATTTGGAACCCAATCTTTGTGATACACTCTTTCCTTTACCCCACATAATCAATGCAGAACCTAACTTTGTAAGATCATTGTGGCAGATCACAATCCAACCTTTTCATTCCCACAATTCCTTCTACTCCACAACCCTAACTACTTTAAATTCATTAACACACTATATATTTTTTGAGTGCATTTTTTCTACAAAATTAGTTATCCCTTAGTTAAAACCTAATTTCCCTTTTAGGAATAGTGCATGCTTACCTTATTTCAACTATGTGAGACTTTGTTATAAATTTTGAGAGTTCAAAATTATGGCTTCAAATATATGTTTAAATTATAAAAAAAAAATGTATCATGGAAACTATTTTTTTTGGCTATTTAGTGAAATGGTGTGATGTGTAAAGTACTGTGGTACTCCACCATGTAATTTGTCACAACAAATCTATAATTCTCATTGCAAAATAGTAAGGCCAAAGAGATAGGATAACATTGATGGGTTGTTTCTGACCAAAGGGCAGAATAAAAGTGGGAATTAGAGAATGGTGGGGAGATGTGTCCTCTTTCTAATAGTTAATGTGATGTGCTAGTGTGGGGTGTCAAAAAAATATTTTGTAATTAATTTGTATAATTAACATTCTTGAGCATTAAGTTAAACAATTGATGTAACATAAGATGACCAATTTTGACTTTATCAAATTGATATGAGAAGAATTTAATCAAATTTGAACTTGTTGAGCAATCCCTAACTATAAGTAGAGTTAGACATAATAAAAATAAATTAAAAACCATTGACATATTGTTTCATGACCACATTTGTAGGCAAGCCTTTAAGAGGAATTTGGTGGTGAAAATCAATACTGTTGGAGCATAACCTTAACTTACATTAGTTTATACCTAGATTAGACTCCTAGATATTGGTTAATACATTCATTTACACTTTATTTCACCTAATTTGGCCACATAGAGAAGAATGGTGCCTCATCCCTAGATTTTACGGAAAACTGTTATTTTTAGATCAAGACTCAGCTCTTGGTTCTTGATTTTCTTGATTTATTCATGATTTATTCCAAATCCCCCATGAAAAAACTCATCTATTATTGGGGAATGCACACCTCCTCTTTGAGTGAGATTTATTCCTTAATTAATGATTTTTGTCGTTACTATTATTAGTAACTATTATTTTGGGTCAGTTAAGTGAGTTGGAACTGCTTCTCTTGTTAGTTAAGTGAGGTTAAGTGAGCTAATGCGCATCACTTGACTCTTGTGGACATTAATGAGTGTGTGACATGTATCTTTAGTGGTCTAGTTCAAACTAAAGATACATGTCTGAAATTCTATATATTCACCTCCTCTCTTCTTTTTGAGGATGGTTGCTCATGTATATTCATTTTTTATTAATATAATTCTCTGATTTATGGAGAAAAATATTTCTCTCATCTCTTGAATATCAACAAATTGTTTGTGTTCAATTTAACTAGAATTCTAGATCTATTGGGGTTTCTGCAGGAATTCTACATGGTATTAGAGCTAGATTGAATCTAGTGAATTGTACACAGTTTTATTTGCAGGTATAGATCATTAGGAGGTGAATCAAGAAGAAATGGATCATCTCTCTCAGCCAACAAAACTCATTCTAAATCCTTTCAATTACTTCGAATGGAAGACAAATATCTCTCCGCTCCTCTGAAGCAAAGGGCTTTACTGGGTAACAATGGGAACAGAGAAATAACTGAATGCTGCAGTGGAGAAGATAAAGTATTTCAATAAATTAGATGAATCAATTGGGATGATATTCCTATCAATTTCCATAGATATCCTCTTTCATGTTAGTAAAGCCACTACTCCCGAGGTGGTATGGACCACATTGGAAGGACTATTCGGCAAGCAGGATGCAATGACAGTGCATCAACTGGAGAATGAACTCATATCGCTAAGTCCAATTCATTTCAGCAACCTACAAGAATTCTTCACCAAGTTAAAATCCCTCCTCATTGAAATTAATTCATGTGGAGTCATGAAAGAGGAAGAACAACTCATCCTTCCAATTCTCTCGAAATTAAGCCCTAAATATTCTGTATTTGTGTCGTCTTTTCAATCATCTAAATTGACTAAGGAAAAATGGAAAATGTCTCCATTGAATGATTTCAATGCAACATTGACTCAAGAGCAATCTAAGTTAGTCCAAATGGGTTCCATCAAGAATTCCAAGAACCAATAAATTGTGGCTACTAATGCTCCAAGGAGTAGTGGAAAAGACAAGAAAAAAGGAACAGGTAAATTTCCTAAATCGAAGAAGGAGAGATTTGCACAATCTTCAGATAACTCTTATGTGCATAAGGGTAAGAAGAATAAGGAAAGAACACTTTCTAGATAATTTTCCAAAGGTTTTAATCCCAAAGAAAACTGCATGAGGAAGACTATCGATGAGATGGCTAAGCAATTGCAGCAACACAATCTCACGGTGCCCGAAAATGCAAAGAAGAAAGATGATAACAGAACGGGAGGGAGAGCACAAGATGGTCATTATTTAATGGATATCACATCCACTCCATCATCTTGGATCCTTGATTCAGGTGCATCGAACCATATGGCTGCATCAAAACATGAATTTCCCTCCATCGAAGAAAGCACCAGATCCCCAATTTACTTGGGAGATGCCACACCCGCAACGGTGTGCGGAGAAGGAATTGTTGATATTGAATGGGGCTGCTTCACAAATGTGCTTCATGTTCCCTCGTTGTCCGCAAATATTCTCTCAATATATTATATCACTCATTCTATCTCTGTAAGGAAGGTGGAGTTCACTCCGGATTCGGCAGTGATTATTGACATTTCCACAGGCTCACAACTTGCACATAGAATTGCAGATCATGGTTCTCATTTGTATTTCTTATCCCACTTTGTTCCTAAATCTATTAGCACTATATTTCTGTCACAATCTAATGATATCAGGAGGTTATGGAATGAAATATTTGTCCATCTAAACTATAAGTACTTGCATCAACTCAACAAGGAAAACATGGTAGAAGGATTGCTAGCTATTAAATTCACAAGCGGTGTATGTCAAGGATGTATTCTTGGCAATAATCCTGAACAAAAGTTTGAAAAAGGGAAGGCAAAGAGAGATTCTTCACCTCTTGGGATGATTCATAGTGACATAATGGGCCCATTCCTGCATCCTTCAATCAGTAAGGATCGATATGTACTCACCTTCGTAGATGATTTCTCTCGCTTTACTTGGGTATTTGTTTTGAAATTAAAATTTGAAGTATTTGAATGCCTTATAGAATTTAAAGAACTTTCTGAGAATGAGTCTAGGTGTAAGATTGAGATACTCCATACTGATAATGGGGGGGATTATTTCAACAAATATGTGAAACAACTTTGTATTGATGTAGGTATACAGCTACAACACAGTGCCATATACACCACAACAGAACGATCTCGCAGAGAGGAAAAACCGGTCCTTAAAAGAGATGGCCAATTGTATGCTATAGTCAAATTCATTAGCTCCCAAGCTATGGTATGAAGCTATTAATTGTGCAGAATACATTCAGAACTGATTTCCTCACAAATCACTCAAAGGAACCACTCCTTTTGAATGTTGGAACGGTAAGAAACCGAAAGTGTCGCACTTTCATATTTTTGGTTCACGAGCATGAGCTCACATTTCGACAGATAAGAGGAAGGATTTGGAGCCTCAAAGTGTTTAATTCATATTTGTTGGATATCCTGAAGGTATCAAAGGATAGATATTTCTAGACTCTCACACTGAAAAGTTCATTCTAGCTCGAAGTGTGAAGTTTGAAGAAGAATCATTGCATGATTTTTCAAAAGACCCTGCCAAGGCACCGCTTGTTGTCACTGATGAGGAGGAGTTGGAAACTTCTTCAAGAAATTCAGAGAAGCCATCATAGAATCCTTTTGGGTCTAATAGAGAGGATGAGGAGTAGGTCATGTTTGGTCCAACTCAGTTGCCAACTTCGGCGGAGAAAACCCTGCAAGATACAGGTGAACTAGTCGGTGATTCTTCAGATACAAGAAGAACTAGATCACAGTTTTTTGGGGCTCCTCAAGCCTTGGCTACCACAGAAACTTTTCTTCCCATAAATTTTTATATGTCACTTTGTTAAGATCCAAAGTCACACTCTGAGGTTGCTGGAAACCCACTATGGGAGGCTACCATGGATGAAGAGTACTATGTTCTTATGGACAACAACACATGGGACTTGGTTCCACTTCTGAAAGGAAGAAATCTTGTTTGATGTTGATGGGTATATAGAACAAATATTGCTGAATATTTTGAGATAAAAAAGTACAAATCTTGACTTGTCACAAAAGGATATTCACAGGTACATGGCATAGACTACACAGAGACATTTGCACCTGTTGCAGAAATGGACTCCATTCGACTAGTTTTGGCCATTGTCGCTTCTCGCAGATGGTAATTTCATCACATGAATTACATACACAAGATGATCCATGAAATATTCATTTCACTACAATAATTCCCCACAGAGTAGCAGGTTGTAGACATCTTCACCAAGTCCTTCACTGAAAAGAAAATTTCAGAACTAAGAGTTATGCTTGGAGTGGTGGAGACAACTGAGTAGGTAACTTTTGGCCACTCAACATTTTTTCCGTCCTTTTTTTTTTTTTGGGGGGGGGGGTTCCCATGAGGTTTTACCTCTTTCCTCTTTTCATGAGGATTTCTTTTATGTAATGAGTACCTAAAATGGCCAAGTTGTCGGTACTCAAATTGTTTGTCATTACAATTAGGCTTAAGGGGGGGTGTTGGAGCATAACCCTAACTTACATTAGTTTATACCTAGATTAGACTCCTAGATATTGGTTAATAAATTCATTTACACTTTATTTCACTTAATTTGTCCGCATAGAGAAGAAGGGCACCTCATCCCTAGATTTTAGGGAAAACTGCTATTTTTAGATCAAGACTCAACTCCTGGTTCTTGATTTTCTTGATCTATTCTTGATTTTCTTGATTTATTCATGATTTATTCCAACTCCCCCATGCAAAATCTCGTCTATTATTGGGGAATTTACACCTCCTCTTTCAGTGAGATATTTATTCCTTAATTAATGATTTTTGCCGTTACTATTATTAGTAACTACTATTTCGGGTCAGTTAAGTGAGTTGGAACTACTTCTCTTGTCAGTTAAGTGAGATTAAGTGAGATAATGTGCATCACTTGAATCTTGTGTACATTTATGAGTGTGTGAAATGTATATTTAGTGGTCTAGGTCAAACTATGTAGTCTCCCTTAGCTTATGACACCTATTTTAGCTATTTCTATCTTTTTTTACTAGAATTTCTATGTTGGAAATTCTATATATTCACCTCCTCTCTTCTTTTTGAGGATGGTTTCTCATGTATATTCATTTTTTATTAATATAATTCTTTGATTTATGGAGAAAAAAATTTCTCTCATCTCTTGAATATCAACAAATTGTTTGTGTTCAATTTAACTAGAATTCTAGATCTATTGGGGTTTCTGCAGGAATTCTACATGGTATTAGAGCTAGATTGAATCTAGTGGATTGTACACGGTTTTATTTGTAGGTATAGATCATTAGGAGGCACGGAAATAAGCAATGGATCATCTCTCTCATCCCACAAAACTCATTCTAAATCCTTTCAATTACTTCAAATGGAAGACAAACATCTCTCTGCTCCTCCGAAGCAAAGGGCTTTACCAAGTAACAATGGGAATGGAGAAAGAACCAACTACTGCAATGGAGAAGATAAAGTATTTAAATAAATAAGATGAAGCAATTTGGCTGATATGCCTATCAATTTCCATAGATATCCTCTTTCATGTCAGAGAGCCACTACTCTCAAGGTGGTTTGGACCACACTGGAAGGACTATTCGGCAAGGAGGATGCAATGAGAGTGCATCAACTGGAGAATGAACTCATATCCCTAAGTCCAATTCATTTCAGAAACCTGGAGGAATTCTTCACCAAGTTAAAATCCCTCCTCGTTGAAATTAATGCATGTGGAATCATGAAAGAAGAAGAACAACTCATCCTTTCAATTCTCTGAAAATTAGGCCCTGAATATTTCGTATTTGTGTCGTCTTTTCAAGAATCTAAATTGACTCAAGAAAAATGGAATATGCTTCCATTGAATGATTTCATTTCAGCATTGACTCAAGAGAAAGCAAATTTATTCCAAATGGGTTCCATCAAGAATTCCAAGAATGAATAACTTGCAGCTACTAATGCCCCAAAGAGCAGTGGAAAAGACAAGAAAAAAGGAACGGGTAAATTTCCTGAATCGAAGAAGGAGAGATCCACACAATCTTCAGATAACTCTTCTGAGCCTAAGGGTAAGAAGAAGAAGGAAATCAAACTTTTCATCTACTATTCCAAATGTTTTCATCCCGAAAAAAATTGCATGAGGAAGACTATCAATGAGATGGCTAAGCAATTGTAGCAATACAATCTCATGGTGCCCGAAACTGCAAAGAAGAAATATGATAATAGAACGGGAGGGAGACCACAAGATGGTCATGATTTAATGGATGTCACATCCAATCCATCATCTTGGATCCTTGATTTAGGTGCATTGAACCATATGGCTGCATCAAAATATGAATTTTCCTCCATCGAAGAAAACACCAAATCCCCAATTTACTTGGGAGATGCCACACCCACAAAGGTGTGCAGAGAATGAATTGTCGATCTTGAAGGGGGATGCTTCAAAAACCTGCTTCATGTTCCCTCATTGTATGAAAATGTTCTCTCTATATATCATATCACTCATTCTGGATCTGGACGGAAGGTGGACTTCATACTGGACTCCGTAGTGATTACTGACATTTCCCTAGGCTCACAACTTTCACATGGAATTGCATATCACAGTTATCGTTTGTATTTCTTCTCCCACTTTGTTCCTAAATCTATTAGCATTGTATTTATATCACAATATAATGATATCATCAAGTTTTGGCATGAAATATTTGGCCATCTAAACTATAAGTACTTGCATCAACTCAGCAAGGAAAACATGGTAGAAGGATTGCCAGCTATTAAATTCACAAGCGGTGTATGTCAAGGATGCATTCCTGGAAAGCATCCAGAGAAAAAGTTTGACAAAGGGAGGTCACAGAGAGTTTCTTCACCTCTTGGGATGATTCACAGTGACATCATGGGCCCATTCCCATAGTCGTCAATCAGTAAGGCTCGATATGTAGTCACCTTTATAGATGATTTCTTTGCCTTTACTTGGGTATTTGTTTTGAAATTAAAATTGAAAGTATTTGAATGCCTTATAGAATTTAAAGAACTTGTTGAGAATGAGTCTGGGTGTAAGATTAATATACTCCATACTTATAATGGGGGGGATTATTTCAACAAATATGTACAACAACTTTGTATTGATGTAGGTATACAACTACAACACACAGTGCCATATACACCACAACATAATGGTGTTGCGGAGAGGAAAAACCGGTCCTTAAAAGAGATGGCCAATTGTATGCTACAATCGAAATCATTAGCTACCAAGCTGTGGGATGAAGCTATTAATTGTGCAGCACACATTTAGAATTGAGTTCCTCACAAATCACTCAAAGGCACCACTCCTTTTGAATGTTGGACCGGTAGGAAACCAAAAGTGTCGCACTTCCGTATTTTTGGTTCATGAGCATGGGCTCACATTCCGACAGATAAGAGGAAGGATTTGGAGCGTCAAAGTGTTGAATGCATATTTTTTGGATATCCTGAAGGTTTCAAAGGATATATATTTCTGGAATCTCACACTGAAAATATCATTCTAGCTCGAAGTGTGGAGTTTGAAGAAGAATCAATGCATGATTTTTCAGAAGACCCTGCCAAGGAACCGCTTGTTGTCACTCATGAGGAGGAGTTGGAAACTTCTTCGATAACTTCAAAGAATCCATTGGAGTATCCTTTTATGCATGATATATAGGATGAGGATCATTTCATGTCTACTCCAACTCAGTTGCCAAATTGGGCAGAGAAAACCCTACAAGATGTGGGTGAACTAGTCGGTGATCCTGCGGATACAAGAAGAACTAGATCATAGCTTTTTAGGGATCCTCAAGCCCTGGATACCACAGAACCTTTGCTTCCCATACATTTATATATGTCACTTGGTTCGGATCCAAATTCACATTCTGAGGCTACTAGAAACCCACTTTGGGAGGCTGCCATGGATGAAGAGTACTCTTCTCTTATGGACAACAACACATGGGACTTGGTTCCACTTCCAAAAGGAAGAAAGCTTGTTCGATGCCGATGGGTATATAAAAAAAATATTTCTGCAGATTGTGAGATCAGAAAGTACAAATCTTGACTTGTCACAAAAGGATACTCGCAGGTACATGGCATAGACTACACAGAGACATTTGCACCTGTTGCAAAAATGGACTCCATTCGACTAGTTTTGGCCATTGTTGCTTCTCGTAGATAGGAAGTTTATCAAATGCATTACATACATGATATGATCCATGAAAAATTCATTTCACTACAGTACTACCCCACAGAGTAGCAGGTTGCAGACATCTTCACCAAGTCCTTCACTGAAAAGAAATTTTCAGAACTGAGAGCTATGCTTGGAGTGGTGGAGACAACTAAGTAGGTCACTTTTGGCCACTCAACATTTTTTTTCCTCTTTTTATTTCGGGGGGGGGAGGGGGTTCCCACGAGGTTTTCCCTCTTTCCTCTTTTCATGAGGAGTTCTTTTATGTAATGCTTACCTAAAATGGCCAAGTTGTCAGGACTCAAATTGTTTGTCATTACAACTAGGCTTAAGGGGGGGTGTTGGAGAATAAACCTAACTTACATTAGTTTATACCTAGATTAGACTCCTAGATATTGGTTAATACATTCATTTACACTTTATTTCACCTAATTTGGCCACATAGAGAAGAAGGGCGCCTCATCCCTAGATTTTAGGGAAAACTGCTATTTTTAGATCAAGACTCAACGCTTGGTTCTTGATTTTCTTGATTTATTCATGATTTATTCCAAATACCCCTTGAAAAAACTCATATATTATTGGGGAATGTGCACTTCCTCTTTGAGTGAGATATTTATTCCTTAATTAATGATTTTTGTCGTTACTATTATTAGTAACTACTATTTCAGGTCAGTTAAGTGAGTTGGAATTGCTTCTCTTGTCAGTTAAGTGAGCTTAAGTGAGATAATGTGCATCAATTGACTCTTGTGGACATTAATGAGTGTGTGACATGTATTTTTAGTGTTATAGGTCGAACTATGTGGTCTCCCTTAGCTTATGACACCTATTTTAGCTATTTCTAGTTTTTTTTTACTAGAATTTCTATGTTGGAAATTCTATATAGTCACCTCCTCTCTTATTTTTGAGGATGGTTTCTCATGTATATTCATTTTTGATTAATATGATTCTCTGATTTATGGATAAAAAAATTTCTCTCATCTCTTGAATATCAGCAAATTGTTTATGTTCAATTTAACTAGAATTCTTGATCTATCCGGGTTTCTGCAGGAATTCTACATGGTATCAGAGCTAGATTGAATCTAGTGGATTGTACACGGTTTTTTTTGCCGGTATAGATCATCGAGAGGTGAATAAATAAGAAATGTATCATCTCTCTCATCCCATAAAACTCATTCTAAATCCTTTCAATTACTTCAAATGGAAGACAAAGATCTCTCTGCGCCTCCGAAGCAAAGGGCTTTACCAGGTAACAATGGTAACAGAGAAAGAACCGACTATTGCAACGGAGAAGATAAGGTATTTCAATAAATTAGATGAAGGAATTGGGATGATATGCCTATCAATTTCCAAAGATCTCCTCTTTCATGTCAGTAGAGACACTACTCCCGATGTGGTCTAGACCACATTAGAAGGACTATTCGGCAAGCAGGATGCAATGAGAGTGCATCAACTGGAGAATGAACTCATATCCCTAAGTCCAATTCATTTCAACAACCTGCAAGAATTCTTCACCAAGTTCAAATCCCTCTTCGTTGAACTTAATGCATGTGGATTCATGAAAGAGGAAGAACAACTCATCCTTTCAATTCTCTCGAAATTAGGCCTTGAATGTTTCGTATTTGTGTCGTCTTTTCAAGCATCTAAATTGACTCAAGAAAAACAAAAAATGTCTCCATTGAATGATTTCATTGCAGCATTGACTCAATAGCAAACTATGTTAGCAAATATGGGTGCCATAAAGCATTCCAAGAACCAAGCACTTGTAGCTACTAATGCTCCAAAGAGAAGTGGAAAAGATAAGAAAAAAGGAACAAGTAAATTTCTTGAATCAAAGAAGGAGAGATGCACACAATCTTCATATAACTCTTCTAAGCCTAAGGGTAAGAAGAAGAAGGAGATAACACTTTGCAACTACTGTTCCAAAGGTTTTCATCCTGAATAAAATTTCATGAGGAAGACTATCGATGAGATGGCTATGAAATTGCAACAACACAATCTCATGGTGCCCAAAATTGCAAAGAAGAAAGATGATAACAGAATGAGAGGGACAACACAAGATGGTCATGCTTTAATGTCTGTCACATCCACTCCATCATATTGGATCCTTGATTCAGGTGCATCGAACCATATGGCTTCAATAAAAGATGAATTTTCCTCCATCGAAGAAAGCACCAGATCCCCAATTTACTTGGGAGATGCCACACCCACGAAGGTGTGCGGAGAAGGAATTGTTGATCTTGAAGGGGGTTTCTTCACAAATGTGATTCATGTTCCCTCACTATCCAAAAATATTCTCTCGATATATCAAATCACTCAATCCAGCTCTGGAAGGAAGGTGGAGTTCACTGCAGACTCGATAGTGATTATCGACATTTCCACAGGCTCACAACTTGCACATGGAATTGCAGATCACGGTTCTCGTTTGTATTTCTTCTCCCACTTTGTTCCTAAATCTATTAGCACTATATTTCTGTCACAATCTAATTATATCAACACATTATGGCATGAAATATTTGGCCATCTAAACTATAAGTACTTGCATCAACTCAACAAGGAAAACATGGTAGAAGGATTGCCATCTATTAAATTCACAAGTGGTGTATGTCAAGGATGCATTCTTGGCAAGCATCCAGAGAAAAGTTTGACAAAGGAAAGGAACAGAGAGCTTCTTCACCTCTTGGGATGATTCACAGTGACATCATGGGCCCATTCCTGCATACTTCAATCAATAAGTCTTGATATGTACTCACCTTCATAGATGATTTCTCTCTCTTTACTTGGGTATTTGTTTTTAAATTAAAATCGGAAGTATTTGAATGCCTTATAGAATTTAAAGCACTTGCTCAGAATGATTCTAGGTGTAAGATTAATATACTTCGTAATGATAATGGGGGGGAGTATTTCAACAAATATGTGCAACAACTTTGTATTGATGAAGGTATACAACTACAACACACAACGCCATATACACCACAACAGAACGGTGTTGCGAAGAGGAAAAATTGGTCCTTAAAAGAGATGGCCAATTGTATGCTACAGTCAAAATCATTAGCTCCCAAGATATGGGCTGAATCTATTGATTGTGCAACATACATTCGGAACCGAATTCCTCACAAATCACTCAAAGGCACCACTCCTTTTGAATGTTGGACCGGTAAGAAACCGAAAGTGTTTCACTTTCATATTTTTGGTTCATGTGCATGGGCTCACATTCCGATAGATAAGAGGAAGGCTTTGGATCCTCAAATTTAATTTTAGCTTGAAGTGTGAAATTTGAAGAAGAATCATTGCATAATTTTTCAGAAGACCCTATCGAGGAATTGCTTGTTGTCACTGATGAGGAGGAGTTGGAAAATTCTTCGAGAAATTCAGAAAAGCCATTAGAGAAGCCTTTTGGGTCATATATAGAGGATGAGGAGTAGGTCTTGTCTGCTCCAACCCAATTGCCAACTTGGGCAGAGAAAACCTTGCAAGATTCGGGTGAACTAGTCGGTGATCCTTCAGATACAAGAAGAACTAGATCACAGTGTTTTAGGGCTCCTCAAGCTCTGGCTACCACATAACCTTTGCTTCCCATACATTTCTATATGTCACTTGGTTCAGATCCAAAGTCACACTCTGAGGCTGCTAGAAACCCACTTTAGGAGGCTTCCATGGATGAAGAGTACTCTGCTCTTATGGACAACAACACATGGGACTTGGTTCCACTTCCGAAAGGAAGAAATCTTGTTTGATGATGATGGGTATATCGAACAAATATTGTTTCATATTGTGATATCAACAAGTACAAATATTGACTTGTTGCAAAAGGATACTCACAGGTACATGGCATAGACTACACAGAGACATTTGTACCTGTTGCAAAAATGGACTCCATTCGACTAGTTTTGGCCATTTTCGCTTCTCGTAGATGGGAATTTCATCACATGCATTAAATCCACAAGCTGATCCGTGAGAGATTCATTTCACTACAGTACTGCCCCACAGAGCAGCAGGTTGCAGACATATTCACCTACTCCTTCACTGAAAAGAAATTTTCAGAACTGAGAGCTATGCTTTCGCACGAGGTTTTCCCTCTTTCCTCTTTTCATGAGGAGTTCTTTTATGTAATGAGTACCTAAAATGGCCAAGTTGTCAAGACTCAAAATTTTTGTCATTACAGTTAGGCTTAAGGGGGGGTGTTGGAGCATAACCCTAGCTTACATTATTTTATACCTAGATTAGACTCCTAGGTATTGGTTAATACATTCATTTACAATTTATTTCACCTAATTTGGCCACATAGAGAAAAACGGTGCCTCATCCCTAGATTTTAGGGAAAACTGCTATTTTTAGATCAAGACTCAGCTCATGGTTCTTTATTTTCTTGATTTATTCTTGATTTTCTTGATTTATTCATGATTTATTCCAACTCCCCCATCCAAAAACTCATCTATTATTGGGAAATGTGCACCTCCTCTTTGACTGAGAGATTTATTCCTTAATTAATGATTTTTGTCGTTACTATTATTAGTAACTACTATTTCGGGTCATTTAAGTGAGTTGGAACTGCTTCTCTTGTCATTTAAGTGATATTAAGTGAGATAATGCGCATCACTTGACTCTTGTGGACATTAATGAGTGTGTGACATGTATCTTTAGTGGTCTAGGTCGAACTATGTAGTCTCCCTTAGCTTATGACACCTATTTTAGCTATTTCTAGCTTTTTTTGACTATAATTTCTATGTTGGAAATTCTATATATTCACCTCCTCTCTTCTTTTTGAGGATGGTTTCTCATGTATATTCATTTTTTATTAATATAATTCTGTTATTTATGGAGAAAAAACTTTCTCTCATCTCTTGAGTATCAATAAATTGTGTGTGTTCAATGTAACTAGAATTCTAGATCTATCGGGGTTTCTGCAGGAATTCTACAAATACAACCACAAAATGTAATCTCACCCATTGAAAACTATAATTTAAAAACTACACTTTTAAATTACAATTGGTCTAAATCAACTCAATGACCAAAATCATTATTTGAACAACAAAAATATACAATTTCAACGATCTTGAATTTGTGCCATTTTGAGAAAGATCACCGAAGACAAGCGATGTAAGTACCATTTATACAACACTACTTACAAGTACCAAACATCTCTTCTCTCTAGAAAAACATCAAGCATCTATTTAACTTGCATTTGAGGTTTGGACTAATGAATAAGATAAATCATTTATCCCTGGCCAAGATTGAGCATAATTTTTGTTTCAGGTTTAGAATAATGGTGTGTGTCAAGTAGAAAAGTATATTTATTTTGAAAAGAGTTTTTATTAGTCCTTCTAATGTATAAATATACATTTCATTTACACAACATTTTTTATTTTTTTTTTTAAATTAACAATTTAAAAAAAATTATTATTGTTTTCAATATTTTAAAAAATCAATAATTAAATTGTTTACTTTTTAATTTCATGATTTTATTTTTCAATTTTAAATTGACCTATGTACAACAATGGGATTTATTTCTTGTAATCTCTTTCTATAGATTATTGTGTGTAAAAATTATTAAAAAATTCAAATTTCAAAACTCACTGCATATTCCTTTGATGTCCTTCCAACGATTATTATGACTTGAAAGAACTAAAGTCTCAAATTCCCACCCATAACCCTTAAAGCTGGTATTTGAGATTACAATGTTTTGTAATTGTTTCAACCTTAACCAACAACATAGAACCTTGTGAAAACCTTTTGGTATATTTGTTTTGTGTGTGTTGCTACTAGAGCTTCACAATGAGCTCATCACATGGTTTTCCTTCTATAGTGTGCCATGTACCCATAGTGTACTTTATTCGACGTGGATTGTCTTTCAAGTCTTTAGTTAATATTGAATCCAATAAGGAGATAATGAAGGTTGGATAATGGACATATCCCACACCATGCTTTGCCTTCTTCACAGAATTTGGGCAATGACCTTATCTTTAAATCTCAATATCCAAAGAATTCATCAAGAAAAATATTTGTCATTTCAAACTATAATATTTCACAACCATTGAGGATTCAGTCCCTAAAAAACTCAAATTCAATTCAAGAGTAATATTAATGTTTTTTTCCTTAATTGGAACAAAAAAATTGTATTTATTTCAAAGGGGGTGCACTGAAGCTAGTAGCATGTATTTCCATAAAAATTTAGATATAGACCTAAGACTATACTAATTTATATACATACAGTGGTATACTTTAAATCTTCTTCCATACAAGACTTCTAGGTGATTTCACTAGTGACTTTCTCAACAAACTGACCCAAAAAATTACAACTTGAAAGAACATTCAGACATTTAGGGGTCGACATATCCTTGTGTTGGAAATATGGCTACAGCAGAGATGATGCAGATGATCAAGGTTGTCATTGATGGCAATCGATTGTTTATGGAGAACAGAGGCAGGAACATAAAAGCTGAAACACAGACGCTGCAACACAAATACGAACTGCTGAAACACAAGTGATGAATCACAGATGCTGAAACGTAGATGCTGAAACACAACTAAAACGTAGATGCTGAAACAAAAATGCTGAATCTGAGATGTTGAAATGTAGATGCTGAAACACAAATGCTGAATCTCAGATGTTGAAATGTAGATGCTGAAACACAAATGCCGAATCACAGATGCTGAAACGTAGATGCTGAAACACAAATGCTGAATCACAGATGCTGAAATGTAGATGCTGAAACACAAATGCTGAAACGTAGATGCTGAAACACGACTGCTGGAACACGACTGCTGGAACACGGATGCTGGAACACGACTGCTGGAACACGACTGCTGGAACACGACTGCTGGAACACGGATG
>JZKD02S0231459.1:680486-706375 GCA_000966675.3 Picea glauca
CTCAATGCATCATAATGAAAGAAAAGTTTTATCATCATATAAATCCAGATCACTTGCGAGCAAGTGTCCTCAAAGAATAAGTTTGGTATGTGCGCCAGAGCGGGATGTTACATATATTGTCCCATATATCAATGGGAAATTCTCTAAGTGGAATTTAATTGCCTTGGGCAAGCCCAGCTAAACCTTATGTGGGAGTTGTGGAGGTCACATGTCATCCATCCAGAATTTGCCTCCAGTTATTGATTCATAATGAATGTCTATTGATTTGGCTTCCATTTACTTAATTATGGAATTGAGGTGAAAATCATAACCCTATTTTTATTAAGGAACCAAGATCAAGGGACGAATTCACCTTAGCCCAATAATATATCTCACCATTAAGCTCCCTTTTAATGTGATAAAATGATACTTTATTGAATGATTCTTATGATGCTACATATGAGTGATCTCAATTTTATCCTCCATTGGACTGGCTTGATCCATCACTGCTCTAATAACTAGCATGGAATCTTTGAGAACTATTAGGGTTATGATATCTTTTTCCTTGGCAGTGACGAGACCCTGCCATAATGAATATGCCTTCGCGAGATTGTTTGACACATTTCCAAGCCTCGAGCATAATAGACTACCTTTATTTCTCTAGGATCATGGATACTCCCCCACACCTACCACCCCTAAGAATAATATTAATATTAAGATTCAAACAAAAATTTAATTATAAAATTCAATAATAAAATCAATTAAATTAAATTGAATTTTAAATTAATCAACCAATTTAATTTGAAAATTAATTTTTATTTTTATTTTTATTTTTCACTTTCTTTTATCTCTTCACTCCACCCTTATATTTATTTTAAATTAATCAACCAATTTAAGTTGAAAATTAATTTTTATTTTTATATTTATTTTTCACTTTGTTTTATCTCTTCACTCCACCCCTTATATTTAATTCTTAACACTTCATTTATAATATTGTTTCCACTTCGCCCCTTATATTTAATTCTTCACACTTCATTTATAACAAGTGCAACATAACTGCATATATTGCGTCCTCATAATAATTGCATGTCCATTTTACATAGTATGAATTAACCTTCATAACTTTTGCATGGAGGCAGGGTGGCATCTTGTTCATCTCTTGTTAATTATATATAGCATAAATAATCATTAATTATATACATGTACAATTCTTATTTTTGTAATCTAGTTTATATTGTATTTATAACTCATTAATAATTTTATTTCACCTCGATAGTCGACTATCCATATTGTTTACTTTCTTTGCATTAAATGAAACCAAAATTTAATATATGACTAGTTTAATCAATAATAAGAATATAACATTTGAATTATTTAGGATGGAGCCTTAAATTGGGTGAAGTTAGGATTTAATTCATGACATGTTATTTAATTTTAACTAACCAAGGAGATTAACAAAATCTCACACATGGCCAGAGACTTCATTGATTACACACATTCCACATGCACCAAAATAATCTATTCCTTTCCTTCAGTTATGTATCCAAGACCATTACTAATATATAAATTTAGTACAGGAAATGTATATGTGAATAAGGATAAATTATTTTAATCTGTTCCACAAATTTAGATGGTGATCTTCCAAAATTTTCCTAATCATGGATGCACACAATTCAATTTAACCTTCTATTAAGTTAAATCCATGGATACAATTTTTATTTTCTACTCCCTTCCATGGATAATATCAGAGAGGTAGGCACAAGGAATATAATACATGCACATGATCTAACAGTTAAATTATTCTGGAATTTCAAGTTTCTATCCTTAATTTAGCCAAACTTTCATGAATTCAAAGAACCTAGAAGTGTCGAAGTATGTTGGAAACAACTCAAGGTGGATTAACCCCAATCAAAACCATGCACAAAAATTACAAAAATTATCGATACTAAATTTGGAAAATGAAAAAACCAAGAAAATGATCGAGAGGGGGGGGAAACAATAATTTGACCTTTGAATCCAAAAATTTAAGTGTAATAGACTATATGATAACGTTGTGGATGATTCTATTTTATTGTGGTTATATCTATTCATCTAGTGTTAAATATGAACAAGAAAGCAATGAAACGATTTTCTTAAACAATAGATCCTTTGACAAAAGGACTTGAATCCTCAAAGGACTAAGTAAAATTAAACATACTTACATGTTACAATTTCATTACGTTTTCATATTGCAGACATGGAAATCAACACAAAATGCTATCATTCTAGTTTGAAATGATAGATGAAGAATGAATAAATCAATAAATCAATCCATCAAAACCTTTAAACATTCTACCTTTGTTTGTTTGTACACACCCATAGAATCCTTGAATGGTTATCAAACAATCATATGATTTATAGAACTTCAATATATGAAATTTGTATGCATAGTTATGTCTGGTTGACTAGTTGATAGAGAACAACTATGTAATGAAACAATCCATAGATAGTGTTATCCCTTATAGGACTGACCTACACTAGATGTGTTGAAACCTTTTCAAGGAATTTTTTTTGTGTAAATGTAGTCTCCATCTTTGAACTGATGTTAGTCATCATTCTCACAATCCTCTAGTCATGGATGATGAAGATCTTGATGAGATGTGGATGAAACTCTATAACCCGTCTGGTCACAATGAACAAATTCTACACTTTCTTTATGGTGAGCGTTGACTTCCATCTGCATATTGTAAATAAAATCATTCCCATATCAGAATATTGATTTTTTTCATAAGAATAACAATGGGTATGAAGAGAATATGATATAAATCTTATACATTTTGGTCGATTTTGTTAGGGTTTCCCCTTGCCACAACTATTTCTTCGATTGTTTCTGCAAAACAATAAATAAAATTATGATGAGCTTATGTACATAACCAAATGGAAAAAATAACTAATAAAGGAAGCCTACCATGTAAAAGAAATCTGAAAGCTGAAGATTGTTGAGAGATGAAGATTGTAGAATTATTTCACGAAGATGAAAGTGAAGTGTAAGAATGTTTGTATAGAAAGATGAAAATATTTTTTATATTACCTCCAAATTTGTAATGAACTAGTCTCTTGGAGAATTGGAATCTTTGGGGAAGGGATATGGCAGTGGTCAGATCGATCCCTAGAGCAAGGCAGGATTCCTGTAGATTTGGGCCGATGAAAATTTGTGAGGGAGTCAAATGATGCATGCATGATACCAAGTGGAACATGTTGGCAACAAATGAAAACCTCCCTATATTGATTGCAGTGACTCTTGAACTCTGTATTTTTAGAGCCTTGCAGTGACTGAAGACTATAAAATGTCATAGCTGCAGTAGTGTCAAAAACTTTAAATTGTTTTTTGTGGCGGGCAGAGGTGGATCAAATCGATTGTAGATAGAGTATTAATGGTGTAATTAATTCAAATTTGTGAACTACATGAAACCTCCAATAACGCTTCAAAGTTATGAACCAATGGAGTGTTAAACAAATATATTATTTTATTTATAAAAAAAATAATAAAAAAAACTATTTCTTATGTTTAAGATTAGGCTTCATCCAAAACAAATTTAAGTCAACTGGAATTAATATGTAGTCAACGCAGAATAAATGATATATATTGTCGGAGGTAGTATTATAATGATGTTTAATTCTTCACACTTCATTTATAGTAATGATAGTTATATTTTTTATAATATTTGTAACATCACATTCTACTGAGCACACTTTTATTGACTTATTCCTTGAGGACACTTGCATGCAATTGATATGGTTATGGTACATTATGATTTCATTTAGATTATCAATTATATATGATGATGATGATGATGATGATGAATTGTGATTTATTGTTACTTTCATATGTATATGTATTGACAAATATTATGGACGAGTTCTCTTGAGAGTGCAGGGAACATGATAGGTTATGGATGTTAATGGAATCAATGGACTTCCTTGGACTCCAGATTGATTCAGGGAGTGGATTGTATTTGTTTGAGTATTTCCTTTTACACGCATGTGATATATGATTGATTATAGTATGATTTATGTATATGGATAATTGAAACTATTTTTGTCAATGGATGTAGGCTTGACGATGCTTGCTAATCCAACTCACATAAGGAGTAAAGGGGTCATGCACATAAACCATATGTTTGAGGGAGAGGTGTAGAAACATCCCTCTCACATCCTACTAGCACTCCCGTCGTGACCTGATCTGTAAGTTAACAATTACCTAGTTCGATAGGTTCATGATACCATGAGAGAGGACTGAGATAGTTGGTCATGAAGATTTATAAGGGGCACGCAATAAGGAGGAATCCTTATTCACTAGAATCCCTTAGTCTCTCACAAGGTCGACCAAATGGATTCTTGACTCCAAGGGTCGGACAACTTCCAAAACTAGTCAAAGGCAAGTGGCACCTTTGGAGCATGGAGGTGCATCTTGAAGGGCATGTCGTGTAATTAAAATGTTAGTCAATAAATCTAGATGGCTTAGAAAATTAATAAAATGAATAGACCTTGATAGGAAAAATCCTTAATTATTCAGTAAATTATAAAATTAGAAGCCTAACCAAATTCTGAGCCTAAATCTTGACTAAGTCTAAGTCTAAATTTAAATAAAGGATTAAATAAAATACGAAATAAGATAAAATATTTGAGATATCACACTCTAGGAAAAGAGGGAATAGAAACGTAAAGGTTGGGAAATTTTCACATGTGTGCTTGAAAATAATAAAAGGGATTTTTAAAATACAAAGAAATAAAACATAAGAGAATAGGTGTACACATAGAATAGCATCTTGAGTCAAACTACCACTAAGTCTAACTAAAATAAGACTCCTAATCCAACTCTAACTAAGATCTAGTTAGGGGACACTCGTTAAATGAGAATTTGTGGAACAAAGAGACAACTAAGAGTGAAAATAGGAACACATTGGGGAATGTGAGGGAAAATAATTTTTTAAATAAAATAAAAAGGGTAAATACATGTGTAACTTGGGAGAGTGTGACACTTGTGTTGGGTGAATAATCATTTAATTTAATTATTAAAAATGAATTAGTTGTGCATGTGGATAAGTGTCATTGATAATTATTATATAAAAGAAATGGTGTAGAAGGGAAAAGGATCTCACTTTTGATAGTACTGTTATGCTGCCAAAACTTGGTTTGACTGTGTTTTACTTGTGAGAGTTGGGATTTCAAGCTTGAGAAAGAGTAGAATCTCTTCCTTGTGAGGCAAGCTTGGAGATATTTTTTTTATGGTTTCTTGTGTGTGGCCCCTTTGTGGCTCGGGGGGATAAGGGGGAAGAAGAGTACCCCTAACGTTGGTTGGGAGGTACCAGTGAAAATTTGAGATTAGAAAGTGGGAGTAAAGAAGGGGCGCAAGACCACGTTGAAGCACATCCTATATTCTCCATATTCATTTGTTCCAGTATTTTATTTTCTAAAATTTTAAATTGTAATAAGAGTAAATTTTGTATATTAGAATTTTGAATGGTTGTTGTCAAATTAATTTACAAATCGAGAATTTAGAATTTTGTATGGTCCCTGCCAAACTAATTTACAAATCTGGAATTTAGAATTTTGTAGGGTCACTGCAAAATTAATTTACAGACCTAGAATTTAGAATTTTGAAAGGTTGTTGCCAAATTAATTTACAGACCTGGAATTCAGAATTTCGAATGGTCGCTGCCAAATTAATTTATAGACCCATAATTTAGAATTTCAAATGGTTGTTGCCAATTTAATTTACAATTTGGAATTTAGAGTTTTGTAGGGTCGCTGCAAAATTAATTTACATACCCAGAATTTAGAATTTCGAATCGTCGCTGTAAAATTAATTTACAGACCCGAAATTTAGAATTTCGAATGTTCATTGCCAAATTTATTTACAAATTCGGAATTTAGAATTTCGTATGTTCGCTGTAAAATTTATTTGCAATTTCGGAAACTAGAATTTTGTATGGTCGCTGCAGAATTATTATGCAAATCTAGAAAATAGAACTTTGTATGGTAGCTTCAGAATTGTTATGCAAAGACGGAAATTTAACTTAGGAGTTATGAACTATTGTTGTTATTAAAAAAATAATAATAGATTTGATATAAATTAGAATGTAAACTATTAATTTATTTTTTTAAATATCCTTGAGTATGGATCGAATGATTAACAATACTATTATCCTTATACCTATAATGTATGTGGATGGATCGTTTTCCAAGATATCCCTTCCAGTTCAATTATTTTCCGATTGTATTATGTAGATTGATGTGAGAAATTGTGACTAGCCCATAAAGAACCATTGAACCTAGTATCTAATTTCATTATATTCTTTATTGAGTGGAGTGGTACCTCCAACGAAACTGGGTATAGTAGATGTGATAATAGAGTACCAAGTTAACTTATGTCATGATTTTGGATAAAATACCTTTAAGTTAGTGTGAACAATTATAGAAAATATTTAATAAGTATTTTTAATGAACGTATTTAACGCAAGATTGTAAGTATTACTCCTATCTATGTACATATTGACTACTAATGAAATTCAAAAAGTAAGAAAGGCTTTCCAAGAATGACTGGGATTTATCCCAATAAAATAAAACTTAACAATAGTTATAGTAAAGGAGTTTAGCACCTCTTATTCACCACTCTACTTCCATAGGATTGATTTCAATTAATAATATGATCAAAATTTCATTTGCTTTATGTAGTGGCTTTGGAATGTTTATGAATTAATGGTTATTGAACTATTTAGTGTTCAACTATATAATGATTATAATAAGATATTTTATATTAAGAGTGTTAAAGTATAATCATTTGGGTTAATAAGGATATGGTAAAACTTATTAAATGATAAAGGGTGTTGTTCATTTAGGAAGAATGGTCGAAGAGTTGAAGCAACAAATTGAACTTAAAAATACCATATTATATAGTAATAGAGATAATATTATATATTTTAGTCAAGAGGAATGTAAATTATAACTTTAAGGATACAATATAGAGTGGGGATTAAAATTTAGTAAGTAAATGGGTTGTAAAATGTCCTGAAACATTAGAATTAAGTTGTTTCTTTAACAACAATTTTGACTACCTTAATAAGTGTTAAACAAGAACTATGCAATTGATATAGGATAACTATGCCTTGGATATAAGATAAACGTTTAATTGTGCAATCCATGATTGAGATTGATGTGATAATGTTCGGTATGCAATTAGTGTGATTGTTATATACTTCAGAACATGAATCGCTGATTAAAAACTATAGAATTTGTGTTGACAATTATGGTTAGAGGTATGAATTTAATATGAATTGTATGTCTAAATTGAAGAGAAATTGATTATTTCCAATGAGGTTATTATGTATATTGTTATGTTAAATTCTGTACTAAATTAAATGATATCGTTATCCACAATGGTTTGTTAATTGTTGAGATTACAAAGTAAATTATAACATTGACATGCATATGGTAATAGCGATGATTTTGTAATGGAATGAAACCAAACATTTGAGTAGTTTATTATGATGTGAAATTTGAATGATGAATTGACGAATTATGTACTAGTATAATGAGTTATTCAATGAATTTAATTGTGTTATGATTAAGTACCTTACCATCAAATTTATTCTTGAGTCTAGGTTAGATTTGGTTATGGGAGTGGATACCTTCATGTTCCTCATAACAGTCGTCATTCCTGAGACCTTAGATGGTGAAAATCAATTGGATGAATCCTGAACTTGAGCATTGACTATGTGTCTTGAAGGCTCTAACCTTGTAGGGTAGTTTGAGCGGGTAGACATATTTTGCTATCTTTATGTGATATGATTGATATTTGAATAACAATGACGTTTTATCTAAATCTTGTTGTGTAGTGATATAGATGAGAATAGAATGTGTAAATATTGATGTATTTATTTTCGCATAACACTTTTCCTAAACGATGTTCAATTTATTTTTTACCACTACTGTACTCACTTACATTTATGTATTAATGGAGGGGTCTTTACACATGGTATCAGAGCAGGTTCAACGTTGCGACACTAGACCCGTACACTTTCCACTATTGTATTTGATAGTAGAGTTGTATCACTAATAAATTTTGAAATTGTACATGCAGGTAATCATGGTTAGAGGAAGCAGGGGAAGTAGACGTTGTGGTGCGGGAGGAAGAGGTGTGCCACCTGTGATAGTATCCACACCAAAGGTATCAAACCTTTAGAGATATGAGAAGAAAACTGAGCAGGAGTAGGTTGCTATGGGATATGTGGTAGGTATGATCACATCCTTCCAGAGGATGTAAGAGGAATTTATCATCCGTCTTGATAGGGATGAGGGAAGAACGTATATGCTCAATGAGGATTCACAATGCACTCCTATAGGTAGTAGTAGCATACACAAAGAACATGAGAAGGATAAATTTATCACATTTTGGGGTGCCATGGGCAACTTAGCCACTGTGTCATGGTTGGAGAACATCGCGATTTGCTTCGCACTTCATGATTACACCTCCAACATGAAAGTTTTCATGGATTTTAGCTGAAAGGGAGTGATCTACTTTGGTGGAAGACACTCCTACCTCAGCTAAATATGGCCATTGAAGATGTGTCATGGGAATTGTTCAAGGAATGATTATGGGAGAGGTAATTTTTAGATGAATTCATTAATTGCCAACCCAATGAGTTCAATGCCTTATGACAGGGTAGTTGTACGGTACCATAGTATGAGGCTAGGTTCATGGAGCTACTTAGATATGCTCCAGATATGAACACAAAGAAGTTAAAGCTCAACAAGTTTGTGATTGGCCTTAACTTCAACATTCATGTAAAGGTGAGAATCTTGATGCCTAAAACATTACACGATGAAGTTCAAAAGGCCCTCATCTCTGAGGAATAACTGAACAACGAGGGTCATGGCATGACTCTTTCTAGATAAACTGGACATGTGACACCAGGAGCACAGTAGCATCAGACACCATCCATATAGACTTATGGGAATAGAGATGAAACCATAGAACCTATGTTCTCAACATCGAGATGACATACTCCTCAACAGAGAACACCCTATAGAGCACTATAACAATAGAAACAACGTCATCCGCAGTAGAAATAATAGTTTAGGCATGTTCAATAGAACAGACCAAGATCATACACTGTTAGGCCAACAACATCTACTTCGGGGACCAGGAGAACTGGATCAAATAATGGATGTTGGACATGTGAAGAGACAGATTACCAACAACATTGTCCGATTGAGAAGGCCAGAGTGAATGGATCATCAGGACCCACTATAGTTGGATATTTGGGCAAGGCCCACAGGATACATGCAGTGGTGAAAAACCACTAGGCTGAGCACCGGTCCACTATGCTCGAGACTTCAAGTACGATCACTGATCAAAATTTTAGTATTTGATAGATATAGGTGCTATAGAGAGATTTATTTCTAGTGAAACAATTAAGAGAATTAAGTTAAAGTAATTTGAGCAGGATGCTTCAGATACATAGAAATGGCATCAAGATCCAAATAGAAAGTTGGAGGAAAGGTTATGGACTGTAGCATTAACTTGGGTGATTTTTTAATGAAGGCTAACCTATGTGTCATGATCTTAGGGTGTTATGACATAGTGATTGGAATGGATTGGTTGGAATCACATGATGCAATACTTAACTGCAAGATGAAATAATTAACTTTGATGAATGATTTGGGACAGAGTAGGGTGATTGTAGGAAGAAACTAGGGGGTTTCAATGAGTTTTATTTCTTCCCTACAGTTATAGAAAATTATGCCGAAGGGATGCAATTTATATTCCATCCAAGCACTTAATTAAAAGGGTGAGGCAAAAGGATTAGAAAACCTTCCTGTAGTATCAAAGTTTGCAAACATATTTCCAGAGGAACTACGAGGTTTTCTACTAGAAAGACAAGTTGAGTGTACCATATATTTGAAACTTGGAATAAAACTGATTGCGAGAATTCCATATCAGATGTCAATGCCTGAATTATAGGAGTTGAAAATGAAAATGAAGGATTTGTTATAATTGTGACTTATACGTCCAATTGTGTCACCATGGGGTGCACTAGTGATTTTGTTTAGAAATAAGGACGGATCATGGAGGATTTCTATTGACTAACGTCAATTGAGCAAGGTTAAAATCAAGAACTAGTACCTATTGCCAAGGATTGACGATTTATTTGATCATATGAAGGGAGAAGATATGTTTTCTAAGATCAAGTTGAGATCATCATATCACCAGTTACAGATAAAAAATGAAGATATCCCTAAGAATACATTTAAGATGAGATTTGGAAACTATTAGTTCATTGTTTTACTGTTTGGATTGACGAATGCCCCTAGAATATTTATTAGTTTGATGAATGGGGTATTTCGTGAATACTTGGACAAATTTGTTCAAGTATTTATTGATGACATACTGATTTATTCTCCGATGAAAGAAGAGAATGACAAACACTTGAGATTCTTTCTATAGTGTCTAAGAGAAAACAAATTGTATGGGAAGCTATCAAAATGTTCTTTTTACCAATCAAAGATTCATTACTTGGGACATATCATATATGGAGAATGTATCATTGTGGATCCAAAGAAGGTAGAGGCTATTATGGAATGGCCAGCTCTGATGAACATACAATAACCTTGTAGCTTTATGGGTTTATCACGATATTACCAAAGATTTGTTGAAGGTTTTTCAAAGATAACAAATCCAATCACATAATTGCAAAAGAAAACAAAAAAATTGTATGAACAGAGAAATGTGTGGAAGCATTTCAAAATATTAAGGAGTTCATAAATATAGTGACGATATTAAATGTCCATGACATTGAAAAAGAATTATTGGTATCCACGGACGCATCCAAAGAAGGTTTCGGTGGAGTTTTGTAACATCCCGCTCTTGCGCACTAAGCAAACTTATTCTTTGAGGACACTTGCTCGCAAGTGATCCAAATTATTATGCTATTAAAACATTGATTTTTATTATGACGCATTATGGGTTGATGTCATGTTGTTTTGCTGCATTGACATAGACAGGTGCTATTGACTCGATTTTACTAAGTGTGCAGGATTTCATATCTCGAGGGTGTAGAGGCATCGATGGAACCCCTTCGACTCTAGATCAACTCGAGGAGTGAACTAATGGGGTTTGATTGTTTTATATGTGATATTAGTGCATTTGATTAGAT
The DNA here is from genome assembly GCA_000966675.3 of Picea glauca. Classification (NCBI taxonomy): domain Eukaryota; kingdom Viridiplantae; phylum Streptophyta; class Pinopsida; order Pinales; family Pinaceae; genus Picea; species Picea glauca. The sequence goes on from JZKD02S0231459.1 coordinate 691,664, forward strand.
GATATGATATGGATATATTTCTAACATGATTCGTTGATGATGCAGGCTGACGATATCTTTCCAACCAGACTCACATGTGGAGTAGATGGGTCATGCTCAACTACCAGAGATGTTGGACAACAGCCCTGCCACAACCTACTAGCACTCCCATCGTGGCTCGAAATGTAAGTTAATGATTACCTAGTTTGAGAGGACTCACGATGTCGTGAGGGAAGACTGCGACAGTCCCTCACAATGATTCTAAGGGGCACGCAATAAGGTAGGGGCCTTATTCCTTAGAGGCCCTTAGTCTCCCACAAGATCACCTGGCAGAGTATTGACTCCAGGGGTTTTTTATGTCTACCAAGTCATTCAAGAGCTGAGTGGCACCCTTGGAGCATGTGGTGCATCCTGAAGGGAACATCGCACAAGAAAAATGGAAAGAGATGAGTGGCACCCTTGGAGCACGTGGTGTGTCCTGAAGGGCACGTCGTGCAAGAGAAATTGAAAGAGGCGAGTGGCACCCTTGGAGCACCTAGTGCATTCGGAAGGGCACGTCGAGTGGTTATTTAATAAATGAATAAACCTAGATGGCTATAGGACAATAAAGTGTTAAGTAAGATTTGAAACCTTTCCCTAAAAAAAAAAATGTTGCACCCCGCCTAGGAAATTAAGGTCTAGGTCTAATCTTTGCTGGTGGTAAAAACTTACCTTTTTATAAAAAAATAAAATAATAAAAATAAACATATATAAAAAAATAAAAAAGAATAATAATAAAGATAATCTTCATTAACCTTGTGACAAGAAGGGGGTAAGCAATTAAAGTTTTTTATAAAAATCTTTTGGGATAAAAACTTAAAAAGGGGAATGATTGTTTTACTTTTATGCTAATTAAAAATTTAATTCATTAAAAAAAGGGGAAGAAGGGTAAGTTTTTGCACATGCCTTTTTGAGTTTAATTAAAAAGGGAAAAAGGGGAAATCTAAAATAATTAAGAAACTAGGAAAAATTGAAACCTTAAAAGAAAGGGGAAACAGTAGGAAAAAATAGTTAGTACAACTTGGTAAGGTATCTACCATTTAAGAACTTTCTAATTTAAACTGAACTAGCAAATTAATAATGGGAAAGTCATTAAAACTTGTAAGGGAATTTGGGGACACCTAGGAGCGATTCTAGGAGTGACTCTAGGTGGGTGAGGGAAATAAGGGTAATTAATTAATTAAAGAAATTAGTTTTTGGAGGAATGAGGGGGATGGGTGACACATGTACGAGGAGGAATTTTTATGAATTAATTTATTAAACATTAAATAAAATGGGATTTGGAAAAATGAGTGACTTCAAAACTCTATATAATGGAGGGAGGAAAATGATGATGGACCTTTTACGTTTTGTGTATCGTTATGCTGCAGAAATCTACACTTGACTGAATTAACTTGTGGGAGTTGGGATACCCATCTCGGTGAGGAGTGTTATCTCGACCTTGCGAGGTGATCTGGGAGCTACCTGATTCTTTGGTTAGTGTGTGTGGCCCCTTTGTAGCTCCGGGGACTAAGGGGGAAGAAGAGTACCCCTAGCATTGATTGGGAGGTACCGATGAAGTCTCATCGGTAGGCAAGCGGGAGTTGCATAGAGCGCTCGAGACATCAAATCAGAGCAGGCGATCAGACAACGATACACTTTCTTTATTTTTTCATTGTAGATTGTTGTAGGATTTATGATTGTGATCTGCATGTTTAATTGGGTAAGTAAATTTATTGTCTTAGTGTTCTAGTTGATGACTGAAATTTTCCATAATATATAGTTCAATGATTGATTGAATCCCATGGCCTTCGAGTCCTCACATGTCTCGACCGCCCTGTGGTGTATTGATTCGTGAGGATTGTGGTTGTGTTTTCCTTTCGTCCCTAGCTCATCAGTCCTCGCATGAGCAGTCTACCAGGAGCCTAATCTACAGTCATCGCTTCGTCATTAATAGACCTATGGATCTCAACACCCTACTTTTCTGTGCGTGGATGATGAGTGAAGGACGTTCTTATCAGTCGTCTACCTCCATTGTTGTCCTTGGATGATTGTTTTGACTTGCTCCATCTAGCAAAGACCTCTGTGTATGGATTATCTTGCATCCTTGTTGGTTTTTCTCTGCACCTTGACTGTCAGAATCTCTGCGATAATTTCAATGACTTCTCCCATTAGATCCTTATGTTTCTCTTACTGTTGTTTGCGTTGTATTGGTATTCTAGAAATGGAAAAACAATTTGATTTCCTGTCTGCATTTTTGTATTGGTATCCTCGAAATGGAAAAACGTTTTTATTTGTTATTCATGTCTACGTTGTATTGGTATTCTGACAATGGAAAAACGAATTGATTTCATGTCTGCATTTTTGTATTAGTATCCTGGAATGGAAAAATGTTTTTATTTGTTATTCATGTCTGCGTTGTATTGGTATTCTGGCAATGGAAAAACGAATTGATTTCATGTCTACATTTTTGTATTGGTATCCTGGAACGGAAAAACGTTTTTATTTGTTATTCTTGTCTGCATTGTATTGGTGTTCTGGCAATGGAAAAATGATTTGAGTCCCTGTCTGCATTTCTATATTTGGTATCTTGGAAATGGAAAAACTTTTTTTTTGTGTTATTCATGTCTGCATTGTATTGGTATCTTGGCAATGGAAAAATGAAATCATTTCCCTGTCTGCGTTTTTATAATTGGTATCCTGGTAAGGGAAGGACATTTTGGTCATTCTTGTATGGGTTTTCATTTGGTATCCGGGGAAATGAAAAAGGGAAACCATGATTTTTCCATTTAAAACATGTCTGAGATTGCCATTGAAGTTCCCATTTTTTTCTTTTAAAAGTTGACAAAGATTGTTGTTGAAATGCCCACATTTTTTCTTTTAAAAGTTGACAGATATTGTCGTTGAAATGCCCACTTTTTCCTTTTAAAAGTTGACAGAGATTGTCGTTGAAATGTCGACGTTTTTTCTTTTAAAAGTTGACATAGATTGTTGTTGAAATGCCCACGTTTTTGGTTTTAAAAGTTGACAAAGATTGATGTTGAAATGCCCACTTTTTTTTCTTTTAAATGTTGACTAAGATTGTTGTTGAAATGTCCACGTTTTTTATTTTAATAGTTGACTGAGATTGCAGTTGAAATGCCCACATTTTTTCTTTTAAAAGTTGACAGAGATTGTTGTTGAAATACCCACGTTTTTTCCTTTAAATTGATTGACTTGGTTCGTTGTTGAAGGGACACGAATTGATAGTTAGAATAATGACTCCGTTTGCTAGAATGGACACGAAATTGCCTTAAATGTTGTCTGAGTTGCTAGTGAATGACCACGAGTTGATCCTTCTGCAATTTTGTATTGTCCTTTTATTCTCCTTCACTTAGAGTGTATACCCAGCGTTCCCACTACCAAACTTTAATTACCATAGCGATGTTACTGACCATATTAATCACCATGTTAATTGCAATGATAAATGCTATATTAAGTGCCATATTAATTGCCAGAACAATTGCTACAACAATATTAATGGTCAGCAGTTTCCTTCTTACTGTTAATTTCCATGTTAAATTGCAATGTAAATGTTATATTATTTGCATATTAATTGCCATGTTATTTGCTACAGTGAGTTAATGATCAATAGATTCCTTCTTATTGATTAATTTCCTTAGTGAGTTAAATGGTTAACATTATGTAATCACCTTGTTATTGAGATATTAATTGTTATGTAATAGTCATATAAATTACCTTGTTATTGTTGTATTAATTGTTATGTTAAACAACATGTTAATATCCTTGTTATTGCTTTATTACTTGCTATGATAACAGTTATGTAAATCACCTTCCTATTGCGCTATTAATTGTCATGTTAATAGTCATGTAATTGCCATGTTACTCTTATATTATTTGTTATGTTAATCAACATGTTAATTGCCTTGTTATTGCTATATTACTTGTTATGATAACAGTCATGTGAATTCCCTTGTTATTGCTAATTTAATCATTAGGTAACTGCTATGTTAATTTCCTTTTTATATTGCTACAATGATGTTAGTAGTTAGCAGTTCCTTCTCAATGATAATAGATAGCTAGTATTGTTGGTTCTGTCAATATAGCTAGACTACATGTTGAGATTAAATTGTTCATCCTACATTAAGATTGTTAATATTGTTATTCAAGTTAATGGCTAGTTAGATGGTATTTATAATTATAGTTTTAGTATTGATTACTTAGACTTGCACGATTGACTGTATTAACGTTAAATTAGCGGGTGCATTATTGACTAATTGTAACTTTGACGTGCCACATTTAGATTGGAACCCATGTTAAAATAGATTGTAATCATTGACTGGTTCAGATTGGGTGATTGGTTGGGTCGGGGACAATGTCATGTATTGTCTTGCATCATCCCTTGTTTTCATCCTTTGGCATTTTGTCGACCTATTGTTGGGGTATGGGTGTGGTTTTCCTTTCGGTATTCAGTTTCTAGCGTGTCAGATTTATCCAGAGTCCCCGATCCTGATAGGATAAGTGGTGCCAAGGTTGTCGACACGTCTATCACCTGGGGATGGCATGATTCTTGATGAGGGGATCATGGTACACCCCATGGGATAGAGCTGAATGAAATCCTAGCTGGAGTCGGTCCGTGTTGGGGAGTGTTGCTGAGTGTGGTAAGTTGCTTGGGTGCATGGGTGAAACACCTTCGTGCATTTGGTTTGCGTGCCTTGAGGTTCTAGTCTTGTTCATCAATGTCATTGTGTTGGGAAGGGGAAGTTGTCCCTTAGCGTGTAGGAGTGTATTGTTGCGTCAGTCATGTAGTTGTTTCTCCTTGTTATACTACGCATGTTTTCTTAGTTTCCCTTGTGCCAGTGAGTGGAGTCATAGTTTCATGTTGCTTGGGTTGCATGATTCTATTCTTTGTTTGTGGTGCGGTTAGACCATTGTCGTCATTGCCTTCTTGCCTCTTAATTCTTAAAAAACAAAATAAAATTTGCTTCGCTCGTGGCCGTAACGAAGGGGATGTTACACTTGGTATCAGAGTGGGGTCAACCCATGACTTGGGATCACTACAAATTTCGTTGATATGATTTGATTATAATGTTTCTAATTAATTTGACTTGTACTCATGTAGGTAATCATGGTTAGAGGACGTCATGGAGGTAGACAACAGGGTGCTAGGGGAGGAGGCACGATGCCTCCAGTAGATTCCATGTCTGAGGGGTTTAACCCCTAGGGAGGCAACCATGTTTTCGAGCAGGAGAAGATAGAAATAGGTGATGTGGTCGAAATGATGAGATCTTTTCAGCACATGTTTGAGGCACTAATCATCCATTTGGATAGAGATGAGGCCAGGGCATCGACACCCCCTAAGGGTCCTCTGCATGCTCCGGTTGGTACTGGTAGAATTCACCATGAGCTTGGGAAGGTCAAATTTCCCGAGTTCTTTGGTGCCTCGGATGGTGTAGCCGTTGAGGCATGGTTGGAGAATATGGTGAAGTGATTTTCACTTCGCGACTATACCTCCAACATGAAGGTCTGCATGGAGGTCTTTCAACTAAAGGGGAGCACTCTTCTATGGTATAAGACGCTCCTACCACAGCTGAACATGGTCATCGAAGACGTGTCATGAGAACTGTTCGAGGAACGGTTCCGAGAGAGGTACCTATAAGAGGAATTTATTGAGCGTCAGCTCAACAAGTTCAACACCTTATGATAGGGCGACCATACGGTGCCCGAGTATGAGGCCCATTTTATGGAGTTATTCTGGTATGCTCTGCATATTAACATGGACAAACCTAAGGTCAACAGGTTCATGTTTGACCTTAATGGAAACATATGTGAAAAGGTTAGGATTCTGATGCCTCAAACCTTCCATGATGTCATCCAAAAAGCCCTCATAGTAGAGGAGGAGCTTATCAGTGGGGGTCAGAGCAGGAATCTAGTGAGACTGATAGGGCAGGTGTCATCTGGTGCACAACAACATAAGACACCAGCCAGACATACGCCTAGATATCATGGCCTCCAGAGAGGATCCACTTTTTCTACACCTCAGTGACCGACACCTCAGCAGTGGTAACCTTATCGGGGACCATAGCATCAACAGTAGTGTCAACCGCAGTAGCAACAGTTTAGGCCTATTCAGCAAAAGAGACCAGGATTCCAGGACGGTGAGCCGTCATCTTCTACTTTGGGTACCAGGACTACTAGACTGAAGAAGGGACGTTGGACGTGTGGGGATACACACTACTAGCACAACTTCCTTATGGAGAGGACTAGATCATCTGGACCAGTACTACCGTGGGAGATTTGGGCAAGTCCCATCAGATTCATGTGGCAATGAATAATTGCTAGGAAGAGCACCAGTCGACTATGCTCGAGATGACAGGTATCGTCACTGACTAGACCCTTAGTATTTTGATAGATCTCAGTGCTACCAAGATTTTCATTTTTGGTACGACGCTAAGAAGAATTAAGGTAAAGGAAGTCAAATAGGATGAATTTATCTTCGTAGAGATGGCTTCTAGAGCCAAACAAAGGTTGGAGGAAAGGTTACAGGTTGTATCCTTAACCTGGGAGAGTTTGTCACCAGGGCCAACCTATATGTAATGATATTAGGATCTTATGACATCGTGATCAGTATGGACTGGTTGGAATCGCATGAGGTAATACTCAACTATAATATAAAATGGTTAAGCTTGGTCGATGATGAGGGACAAAGATGCGTGATTGTAGGATGAAACCAGGGAGTTTCCTTGAGGTTCATCTCTTCCTTGCAGCTTCGGAATAGAATGCGCAAGGGATGTAAGATTTATGCAATGCTTTCTTAAATAAGAAGGGAGTAGCAGAAGGTCTAGAACACCTTCATGTGGTGAGAGAGTTTGCAGACATCTTTCCGGAGGAGTTACCTGGGATGTCATCGGAGAGGGAATTGGAGTTTACCATAGACCTAAAACTGGGGACTGAACCGATAGCGAGAACTACCTATCATATGTCCACCCCAGAGTTATAGGAGTTGAGAATGCAACTAAAGGAGTTGTTGAACATGGGAGCGATATGTCCAAGTGTGTCATCGTGGTGTGTGCCTGTTATTTTCATATGAAAGAAGGATGGTTTGTGGAGGCTATGCATTGAATATCGTCAACTGAACAAGGAAACAATTAAGAATCAGTATCCATTTCCGAGGATTGATGATTTGTTCGATCAAATGAAGGGCGCAACGATGTTCTCAAATATAGACTTGCGATCAGGATACCACCAGTTATGGATTAAGGAGGATGACATCCCTAAGAATGCCTTTAAGATGAGGTTTGGACATTATGAGTTTATTGTTTTACCGTTTGGATTGACGAACGCCCCAGGGGTATTCATGAGTTTGATGAACGTTGTGTTCCGGGAGTACTTGGACAAGTTCGTCCAAGTATTCATAGACGATATTTTGATTTACTCTTGGATGACAAAGGAGAATGATGAGCACTTGGGCTTGGTAGTACAGTGTCTGCGAGAGCACAAATTGTATGGGAAGTTGTCCAAATGCTCATTTTATCAATCGAAGATTCACTACTTAGGGCATGTCATCTCCAACAAAGGTATCATCATGGATCCCACAAAGGTCGAGGATATTATGGAATGGCCTGCGCTGACGAATGTTCTAGAAGTGCATATCTTAATGGGTTTAGCGGGATACTATCGACGATTCATTGAGGGACTTTAGAAGATAGCAAATCCGATCATGGAATTTCAGAAGAAAACCAAGAAGTTTGTTTGGACCGAGAAATGCACGGAAGCATTTTGGAGGCTCAAGGAGCTGTTGACAACAACACTAATACTAAAGGTCCTTGACATGGATGTGGACTTCTTAGTATGCACTGACGCTTCCAAGGAAGGCTTAAGTGGAGTCTTGATGAAATACCATCGAGTGATCGCTTACATCTCGAGGAAACTGAGAAGGCATGAGAATACCTATGCGATGCATGATTTGGAGTTGTTAGTCATTGTATATGCCTTGAAGGTTTTGAGACACTACCTTGTTGGACGAAAATTTGAACTAAAGACTGACCACTTTGGACTACAACACATCTTTATGCAAAGCGACCTGAACGAATGACAACAACATTGGTCAGAATTACTTAGTGAGTACGACTTCGATATTACTTACATAAAAGGAACAATGAACCGAGTGGAAGATGCATTGAGTCAGAGACCACGCATCTTTTCGGTGTTTCCTCTTCAGATGAATCTATGTGAAAATATTATAACTTTACAACATGATGATGACTGGTACAAAGAGGTCGAGGGTTTTATCATAAAAAACACGATGATGGTACCAAGATTTGAAGGATTTACGTTTGATGACGATGGATTATTGAGGTTTAAAAATCCGATTTACGTACCATCGAACGACGTGTTGAGGATTTTGATCCTAAACGAGGCTCATAGAGTAGTGTACATGGCTCACCCAAGAGTCACGAAGATGAGGGAAGAACTTAAACCATTAGTCTTCTGGAAGGGAATGAAGGAAGATATAGTCAACTATCTGGCCAGATGTCTAGAATGTTAGCAGTTGAAGGTTGAAGATAGATGTTGGAGCCGCCCTTGTTTTTCACCACGTGCAGTTTTCAATTTTTGATATTTGAGATCTAAAGTTGCTTTTCTTCTCCTTCCGAAATCATAAAGCTCTGAAATCTCGTCCCATGAATAGCAATGCTTTGTCACTTTCATAACGGGTCCATTTTTCGCAAGTATGTTTTCTCTTTTGATTTATTTCGGGGTCTCGCAAGTCGAACACTTTATTTCTTGAATTCACAAGTCCTGAATCACGAAAATGTGAACTCGGTTCTAATTTTCGTCTGAGGCATTAACTAGGGTAAAACCTTTAACCTCTGATTAGACTTCATTGGGGTTTCGCGCCTCGGCATCCATAAGACCTGAGTTTTTGTTCTTGCAGCCCTGATAGCCGAGAACACGATGAGTTTGTGATAAACTTGGTCAGAGGCTAAGGGTAAAAAACTAACCATGGTTAAATTTGGTTCTCGGCACTTCGTAACTCGAAACTTTCTTTCATCGAGTTAAGGTGTCCAAAAATCCGATTCACGAAGTTGCGACATAATTATAGAGAGATTAATTAGTTGCCTAATCTAAGATTTCCCTCTCTTAATTCGAGTCTTAATTATCGCCACATCGCGATATCGCAACTCGGCATATCATTCTCCCAAAAGTTTGTCTTCGAATTCCCGAGTCGAGATATGGCGATTAGGTTAGTTATATAATTAAGAATGTGCCAAATCACGGTTATTATTAATTAAGGAAAAATCGGCACTCGCAACCTCGCGAATTGAAGACTCAATTTGTTGAAAAGAAATCCACGATGCAGCAATGAGCGAGAGAATAGTTAACGTTGTTAAAATTTGAAATTTTAAAATTAAGCGAGATACATCCCGCGTATCGAGGTTGGCACACTTCACAAGGTATTTACTTGCTCTCCATAACCCGATTGCTTGTTAAACAGCCGAACATTGATGACATTAATGAAGAATTAGGGTAAATCCATGAATAAATAAGATCAGATTTATACATTAAATTTGGTTTTATTTGCGATTTGACAAACTTGTTTCTAAAGGTACAGAGTTTTCAAATATATACGAGAATTTCATTCTTTTTGAACATTTCTCATAAGCACACAGAGCTCACCTTTCTCCGAGGGAACTCATTTCTGCATGTATACACAGGTCTATTGCAGAAGAGAGAAAAGGCAAGCGTCAGCCATGGCTCCGAGGAGAGCAGCGAAAGCGAGTGTCGAGGTTGTAGCGCAGGGTCCGAACAATGTCTTAGATACTTCACCTCGGCCTGGCGGCTCAGTGCCCACCTAGTCATTTATTTCAGACATTCTGCAATCTGAGTTGGTAAACTATTCAAACTCAGATGACGATGAAAATGATATTGTAAAGGACGACCTGAACACTAAGTATAAGACAATTGTTCAGTTGGGAATGCACCTGGTTGCAACCAGACCTCGGTTGCTCCCATACTACGACATGATCTGATGGGCATTGGATCACATAGACCTGCCCGCCAGAACCATCGTAAATGACTGATAGGTCATGGTCGGGTCTTTCAGACTAGAGCATATCCAATCTATGTATAAGCTCCCAACAACTTTTGAATATACATATGGCAAAGAATTCCTGGAGGAATTCAAAAAGAAGGAATGCGAGGAATATGACAAAACCATGCCTAGTTTGATAAAAGATTGGGTCTCGCGTTCTGCAACATTCAGAGTAAATGACAAGGGTGTGTATTCCATTTCTTCATTGGAGCCACAGTATATGTATGTGGCGATGATGACTTGTTGGCTTTTCGGATGGGAGGATACCACGCATTTTTACATCCAGTGGGTACGTCTCATCTTTCGGGTAGTGGAAGGTTGCTCATTTAATTGGGCTAAGATGCTCTCCGATAGTTTGTTCAACAGAGTTACAGAGTACCGGGAGCAAAAAGTAGCCGGGAGACCATCCAGATTCTTCATGTCCGCGTATATCATGGACGCAATATGCTCCATGACACATTTTCCTTTGATGAATTGGGCTTGGAGTCCAACCCAATAAAAAACTGTGCATGAGTACCACGACAAGCTATGGGAAAATAATGCAAATAAGTTTATTTATGAGATTTTCAACTGGGTGATGGTGCCCCTGCACATCGCCATTTTTGGTCTTTCGCCACCCTGCATCTCGGATAGCATTGCTGCGAATCTAAGCAGTATCGTGGACTGGTACATAGAAGAAGAATTCTCCTATTTTAGATTTTTTGGAGCTGCTGTCCCTCCTCTGGCATTACCGTTGTTCATCCCCGACAAGCTGGCCTGTCATGAGATTGTGCGACAAATAGTAATTGGCGAAGTGAGTAAAGAGCTCAAAGCGATAAGGACAGAGACGAAGACCTCCAACCCTCCGAAAGAACAAGACTCACTTGTCACGCTAGGAAAGGCGGCGAAGTAGATCAGACAGCCCATCACCTCTGTCACACCCTTGCAGTCGGCTCAGGGAGACGTCAGCGAGGGATGGATATTTGGTGAAGAGATAAGACCTATAATGGCAGAGGAACGCCCCCCTAATGAGTTCTTTTTTGATAGAAATAGAAACGTTGTAGTAAAGCAGGAATTTTATCAAGAGGGAGATTCCACTGTTAAAAAATTCAAAGTAATGACAGATGGAAAAAACAAGAAAAGTGATGAGTTCACCACAGAGATAGCAGGGACGCTAGGAGCGTATGGGTCAGCAAACCAATTCTCGGTTGTGATGTTGAAAAATCATCTCAAGAGAAAGAATCGACTAATCAAGACTCTTGAGGCACGAGTAGCTTCGACTGTGGAAGACACTAAGAGTCAAGTGAGTGGAGAAATAGAGCTGGCCCAATTGGCCGATAAGAAAGAAATCAAAGTCCTCAAAACCAATATGGAACAAGCAAATTCAATGATACGAGAGGGTCGGGTGCAGTTGGGTCAGCAGAGGGATACGATCACATGGTTACAGGCTCAGTTAGAGGTCGCAGAAAGCAAGGTGATCGACATCGAGATTGTTAAATCCTGAGCAATCGACATTCGTAGCAGGATCTCTTCTGCTCAACAGAGTCTGCTAAAAAAAGTAGGGGACTTTCAAGGAGATTGCCTGTTAATACATCAGATTTCTGAGAATCTGATTGTCAAGGAAAGAAACGCAGAAGCTGCTCGGATCGCCTTCCAAGAAGCAGTGATAGCCACCAACAATAGGTTTTCAGCAGGGTCTCCCAGGCTCACCATTGTTGAACAGACTAGGGGTAATATTTTGTTAAAAAATTGGGAGCATGATATTACTTTAAGCAAGGAGCAGGCTCAAAAAGTGACAAATTCACTAGAAGAAACTTTCAAAGACATAAATGGTCAGTTGTTGGGGATGGAGAGTGGAGGTGACACAGAGATGCTAAGGAAGATGAATATAGAGCGGATCTCCCTCGACATGAAGGAGAAAAATGAGAGAAATTTGGCAGAGATCTCTAAGATAGACAAGGTAGACATGGCTCGAATTGATGGACATTTGATTCAACCCAGCACACAACTCGACGCCCTTGACATGGATGATGCACATATGGGGAATAGACTTCCACAATTAGCCCGAGAGTGCTACTTTGCCGAAGCCATTTGTCAAGAAGAGCCGTCACAACTTGTATCCCAATTCATGGACAGATGTAGGATATGCACTGAGTCTATGCAAAGACAAGCACCTGGCCCTTTTTGAAAATAAAGTAGAAGAGATGGAGTGTTTTCTCTCCTCACAGCTGCCAAGCGGAACTTTCACAACTTGTATCCAGTTTATAGACAGATGTATAATATGCACTAAGTCATGTAAAGGTAGGCAGCTGGCACTTTTTTGAAAATAGGAGTAGGGAAGGGAAAATTTGTATAAATAGATCACCAAAAGAAGAACCAAAGGATGGACTTTTTGGTATAGATTGTAAATAGAGTTTTTTGCATGAAGGAAGTTAATACAAGCAAATTTGAAGATTCCTGATTCTGTCACGACTGTGTTACAAGTTTGTTTCGTTATGTCTTTTGTTTCTTTTCATTTTTCTCTACATAATTGACGTGTATCACTATAATTTAGTATGACCACTACTATAGTGAAGGGATTTCATCTTTCTGTAATTGTTCCTTGTCTTTCCTCTACACTAGCTATCAGCGGGTGTAAGACCAATTTGCAGTTACAGAATTTTATGTTTATTTACACTTTATCAATTATTTCTATGTAAATTTCTTCTTCTGTGTATACGTGAAGCTTTCTACCGACATGAACTTTACGTTATTTACAGCTAAATTTTTTTCTCTCATTCCACATCTTTTACTAAAAAATAATACAGTTACGGGAAAGGGCCTTTAGTTTGCACTCTTATTCTGTTCTTCATGTGAAAATTTCTCTTACTTTTGACCGAATTGAAACAGCATTGAAATCTCTTGTTAAATCATTTCCATACTGGTATTGTTCCTCAATGACTGTTCCCACAGCAACTCAACCTAATATTCAACTCAGGTTATCTAATCAAATACATATTGCTTTAAATATTTTTGACACAATCCTTAAAACTGCCAATACCCAGGAGGAATTAGAACATTCATGGGCAGCCATTGAACAAGATATCGCCACCCAGGAATAGTTAGAAGCTAGACAACGAGAACGTAGAAACCCTCATTAGTTTCCTACATCGAAGGATTAGCAAAATCTCTGTTTAAATATTTAACATACTTTCGGATGCCTTGACACTGTACTTTTAAGCCTTAAGTACAGACTCAGGAACAACATATTTCTGGCGCCGCTGCCGGGGAACGAAGTTACGAAATCTTTTCCCTGGGAAAACGAAAAATTATTTCGTTGATGTTTTACTCTTTGATAGTGAACATAGAGTACACACAGTTTTGAGGCTTTTTAATCTTTCACTTGGAGACTCCACTGAAACAAAAACTGGCGTCTGGTAGAAGGCATACCAGACAGAACCCGGGTGGCAAGCTGATTGCGCCTATTAATAATCTTGAGAAGATTTTAAAAGTGAGAGGCTCATTTGAGGCAACTGCTTCAATTAATAAACCCAAAAACCCACTTGTAAAGACTAAATGCCCTTCATAACCTCTTACTTCCTACAGCCCTCTGTCTGATACCAAAGATCTGGAAAAATACTACTCAGAATTTAAGAGTGAGCCACATCAAACTTTCCCATCTATAAACAAGGGAAAAGGTCCTTTGGAAAGATCGTTATCATTTGATATACCATCCTTTCTTCATCAGAACTTCCCAGTTTCGCCTGATTCAAAAGAGTGTGTTACACCCCCATTTCCTACTCCCAAGTCGATGGTAGGCGTTGGAGGAGGAGGTGGAGGAAATCCAAATGTCCCTCCTCCCGGAGTATTTTCAAAAGTAGCAGTGAGATATGCTCCCCTAGTTTTACCTGTTCCCCTCCATGATTTACCGGACAACTACATCAAAAATCTTCCTAAGTTCACTGGGGAGGGGGATCTAACTGCAGTTGAGCATATAAAATTTTTTGACCAGTTCGCAGACATATGTGGTATTGAGCACGAAGTTGTCTATTTGAGACTACTTGTCCAAACCTTCGAAGGACAGGTCCGAACTTGTTTTCGGAGTCTTCCTGCAGCGTCTATTCGAACATATAACGCCTTGGAAGATGCTTTCCTCAGATAATGGGGAGAGCGAAAGGATCACTTATACTACCTTACCGAGTTTGGGTCTCTAAATAAAAATAACTCAGAGACAGTTATAGAATTTATTTTGAGATTTAACAAACTGTATAATAAAATTCCAGCCGTTGTTAAACCTTCTGAACCCTCAGCCAAAGTAACCTTTGCGGGAGATTTCGAACCTAATTTTGCATTGATTTTGCAAGAAAGGAGAGGAGATACCCTAAATAGAATGCAAGACAATGTTTTCGAAATAGAATCTAATATGATGGCTTCAGGTAAGTTGAAGGCTAAAGTAGAAACAACCAACCGTGATAATAGACGTTATAGGGAACCCACAGGTCCTTCTGGGTCAAATAGATACACTGACGACAGAGTGGATGATATGGCCCGAATAATTAAAGATCTGTCTAACAAAATCTCTAGGATGGAGTTGGATAAGGCTAAAGCTAATTCTTCTAACAAAAGGGACTTCAGGAGAAACCCAAATCCCCAAAATCAACAGA
>JZKD02S0231459.1:733326-759571 GCA_000966675.3 Picea glauca
AAATCTAAACCATGCATCAACCTGTACCTCAACCTGTAATCAACCTGTACCATAAACAAGTGCATCAACCATGCACCAACCTGTAATCAACTTGTACCATAAACAAGTGCATCCAGCCATGTAAAAAGAATGTACCAATCATGTGTCAACTACACATCAACTATGACTCATCAATATGTACCAACGTCATCAACTATACACCTCATGTATGTGTGCCAACTCATCAACTACTTGTTTCAACCATGTACTCAACATGTACCACAACCAAAAGCCCTCATCAATTTCATCATCCAAATCTGATTTGTATCTTTGTAATAGACTTGTTCTATATGATAACATTCTTGCAAACCTTCTTGAACATTAAAAACAAGAGACTAGCATTTTCATCAAACTTTTCTTTAGTCTCACATGCCTAGTTTTGGATTAGTCAACAACCCTAACTTGAAGTAATCGTAACTTTGAACTTGTAATGTATAAATCTTTGAAACTGATATAAAATGTTATTTAGTGTGTGTAATGAAATTCCTCCAAGTGTCACTACTTGGAACCTCTCAAAAAATGATTTATAGCAAAAATGGCATACCTCGCTGAATTCTGGCTTATTCTAGAGAGCGACCTTGTAGAGCGTGACCCGCACAACATATTTGATGAAATGATATGAAACTGTTACAAAGATTACTACAGACTGTACCATAACCAACACATTTTGTCTCACTAAATTTTTATCTGTTATGAATAAGTTATGACGTTTTTACCCGAAACACCTTATTTTGACTAGTTTCAGGACTGGCCACAAACCCTATTTTCCACGGAGTGTAACTCCAAAAAGACAACGAACCACAAGCTGAATTTTTAACCACATATACTTGGATATGTTTTCTCACTTTCATAGAAATTTTAGGATCTTAATCATTATAGAAAAAAAGTTATAGAGAAAATGGTGATATGACCTGTAAATAACATACCTTAGAAAGCACCATCAAAAGAATTTATCCTTCCTTTCATTTCGGCCTTCTTTTCTTCACTTTACTCAGAATTTCGGCTTATATATCATTTTTTTACCTCAGAAACCTATAGATATTCAATATTCTCAAGTGTGATTCAAATGAGAGAGCCTTGCCTCTTATTTATACTCTCCAAGTAGCTTCCTTAAAAACATATTCAAGGTCACTTGGCCCACTTTCCTTATTTTAGGGTTGGGTCCACTTCTAATTTCTCCATTAAATTTATTATTGAAATAATTTATTTTGTATTCACATTGAATTATAATACACTCATCACTTCACTTTATTATTTACCTTTTAAAATATCTTAAACCTATTTGACTACTTTGACCTTTTGGGGATTTTAGATGACATGTGAGGGTCCTCCAACTTCGTAAGGTCATAACTCTCAAACCGTGAGGAGTTATGTGACGTTCTACATACCACCAGAAATGGCATGAAATGTAATATCCATATAGAATAGTATTATCTGAAAATATATCATAGCTCATACCGTTACCCATCAAACAAACTTGGGTCCATTACCCAAACCTGGGGTCTCCAACTTCTCATGGCTATAACTCTTTAACCGTGAGGAATTATGTGGCATTCCACATACCAATGGAAATGACATGACAAGCACTATCCATATATGATAATTTCCCTAACAAATTCACTTTCTTTCATCTCATTATTCCACAATTAAGCATGGGTTCTCTTACTCCACAAAGCGTCTTGCCGTGAGGGCTTTCACCATAAGGGGACCACTTTGGAGTTCATCCATATCTACTTATTATCAACCATGAAAAAACAATAATGAGTCATATTTACATCAAACAATATTGGGTCCATTACCCAAACCTTTGTGCTACGGGGCTTTCTTCAAGGGTTGACATCAATGACAACCAACCTTAATCAACAGTTTCTTCCCCTCTTCTTTAGGTTTATGAGTTCTGTCTTGGGAAATTGTTTTTCCTCTAGCTTCACTTCTTCCTTGGCCTCTTTTCCCTTGCTTCTGGCTCATCTTCTCTTCATCTTTCAGATCTATCTGATAAGCATCTTCCATAGTCTGAATGGTCATCATTCTCATCTCATCTTGAATGTCATATCACAGACCATTCATGTACCTGGAAAAATTTTCATCATCGCTTTCCCAATGACCTGGTCTGATGTTTATCCTATAGAATTCTTCAGTGTATTATTTCACTAACATCAACTTCTGTTTCAAATTCTACATCCTCCGAAACATAGTGATTAGATAATCCTTGGGTATAAATTTGGCTTTCATTTTTGCAACCGTTCCATCCAAGATTTTGATTTTCTGCTTGCCCTTGCAGCATCTATCAGCCTGTAGTTCATCCCACCATAGTGTTGCATGCCCTTTAAGTCTAGTAATGGCATGTTTGAATTTCTTATCTTCCTCGACATCCTCATAGTCGAAGTATTTGTCTAAAGATCCAATCTAGTCTAGAAGTTCTTCAACATCTAATTTACCTTTGTACACTGGAATGTCCATTTTTCTCTAGCACCTATTCTTGCAACAACCTTGAATAGGTTTTCTTTTGTAGCATCTTCGATTGCAACTTCTTCTCCTTTGTTTCCAGCTTCATTTTAAATTTTAGCCTCGCTGATATCCCCAACGTCAACTGTGTTCCTTTGTGTTGTCTCCATAGCATCAAGCCTGGGACATAACTCACACATTTCTCTTTCCACTGCTGGATCAAGCATTTTCCTATCTCTTCTTCTCAGTGGCATGGATGAAAAATTTTCCTTTTTTTTCTCTGCTACAAAAAGAAAAGAATTTTTTCTAGGCTCTGATACCACTTGCTGCAGACCCCCTACCTCAGTAGGGTTCTGTGACCTTCTGGTCTCTGGATCAATCTTCTTTTGAGCTGAAATGGCTCTTGGGACCCCTTCTGGAACCCTTTGAATGAATCCATAGGTCCTTCATGAAAATCCACCCTACACAACTTAACACCAGGTGCAAACCTTACATCTCCATGTAATCACAACATGGCCTTAGTGCAAGTGCCTTTCGCAACTCGTGAGTTCATGATCCGAAGAAATTTGAATCCTCCTTATCCAAACATCGATACTGGAGATTCGATATGGGTATGGCTCCTCCTTGTTAGCGCCTTCCACACATAACCACTGGCTAGGAATAAGCGCTATCACTACTTGCGACTTCACGATTTGGAGTGTTGGACCCTCGTGCTCCTCCTTTGCGAAATCCAAAAGCATGATAAATCAGCGATGGGTTGACTCCTTTAGCACTACTCGCAACTTGTGACTTCGTGAGTTGGAGTGTTGAGCCCTCGTTCTCCTCCTTTGTGAATCCCCAAAACGCGAAAGGTCAACAATGGGTTGACTCCTTCCCAGGTGACGTGTGTCCACCACATGTTGCACGCTTCCACCTTTCTCTGGGTGCTTCTTGTTACACCACCTGTCAACCATGCGGTCCCCACCTAATAGATGTGATACATGTTTGTGTGAGCCCTTGGTGCTTGGCACTTCGCGACTTTGTAGTCGAAAAGAAATTATTTCAACCCTCGATACACGATACCCCGTGAAGGTTCTAATCCAACAACATGGGTTGAAACGAGATCAATGACTCATATTGACCTTCGAATCATGGGTGATGGGTTTCACCGGCCTCTAAGCACCTTGCCACTCTACAAGATCCAATGACTCTCGCAACTTTGGCACTTCCCCACGAAGACATTTCATCGTTCGTTCACTCCTCTCAAGGCTCTCAGGGAAAAATGACTTGGCATTCTTCCACCTGAACTTGACCTCTGCGAGACGTTTTCAATATCTGCATTCCTTTGAACACTTCAAAGGTGTTATCCCTACTGAGCTCTCACTTTCAAATTCAAGCCTCCAAAAGGAATCCTTCTCGCACTCCTTGCGGCAAACATTCAATTAACCTCTCGTTATTTGAGTCTTTGACCTTGTGCACTCTTTGCAACAATGGTCCTTCAACCTTCAACTTAGTTGATAAATACAAGATTTGAACCAGCCTGCACACACCTTGCACGACTCTATGCTTCACCTGCACTTCTGCTAGTATGAGAACGACGATATCTCTCTTGAGATTTCTGAGATAAAACTCAGACCCTCGTCAACGCACACCTTGCAGACGTTCACTGCACTCTTTGCAAGAATTCTCAGGAAGAGAAACAATTGAAACTCATTCTACTTCTCTTTCTGACTTCATACAGTTAACATGAAATCATACATATGACACAACATTGAAACAAATGCATAACAAAGAAAATAAAATGACTGTAAACATACCATTTAACAAATGTAAACAGTAAGCATCATAGCACCATGAAAATTGATTCAAAGTTTCATATATTAACTCAAGTGATCCTGTACATGGGTTCTTCTCTACATCTCTCTGCTATAGCTCTACAGCTTAGGAATTTTGAATGATAATAATGTTTCCTTCCAATGATACAAGGGTGAGGGTGTCTATATCTTTTTTCCCTCCTATGCTTCTAAAATGTCTAATCTATTAAATCAAATCTACCTGCTTTCATTAAACAGACTTAAATGCCTATTACATCCGACATATGAGAGTAATTTCTCTAGATCTCTTCATATCTTCAAGACATAAATGTAAGTACGCTTCTCCTAGCTATTACATTAATGCTTCTAATTTCAAAATTCAAAACATTTTCATAAAAACGTGCCCCCCTTTTTTTTCATCTGCGCGTGCAGTTGTTCCTTTGGCTAGGCACGTGTTTTGGCTTTGTACGATGCTCTTGTATCAAGTTTGATCAAGGTTAGAAAGGGTGCTAAACTCTCTCCTAGGCTTGTGGGACCTTTCAAGGTTTTGGAAATGAAAGAGCCAGTGGCTTATCGACTATCCTTTCCTGATTCTTTGAGGCATATGCACGATGTATTTCATGTATATGTTTTACAACATTATATTAGCGATCTATCACAGGTTATTGACATGAGTTCATTGCATGTGTATGACGAGAGTGCTATCCACATTATAGACCATCACACTCAACAAATATGACGTCGAATATTTAATTAGGTCAAGGTCCAATGGGACATTTATAGTCCACACTCGGCCACATGGGAGGACGCATGTGAGATGCATCAATAGTTTCCCTTTTTGTTTCATATATTAGATGTGTATACTTATGTCAGATAAATTTATTTACTTGCATTTATATATAGTAACAACTTCGGGATGAATTTTAAAACAAGAGGGGGTGTATGTAACATCTCGTTCTACTGAGCACACTTTCATTGACGTATTCTTTGAGGACACTTGTGTGCAAGTGATCTGGTTATGGTACGTTACGATTTCATTTCGATTATGAGTTATATATGATGATGATGATGTATTGTGATTTATTGTTACTTTCATATGTATATGTATTGACAGATATTATTGATGATTTCTCCTGAGTGTGTAGGACGCATGACAGATTATGGATGGTGATGGCATCAATGGACTTCCTTGGAATCTAGATTGAGTCAGGAAGTGGATTGTATTTGTTTGAGTATTTCATTTTAAGCACATGTGATATATGATTGATTATAGCATGATTTATGTATATGGATTGTTGACATTGTTTTTGTTAGTGGATGCAGGCTTGACGATGCTTTCTAATCCGACTCACATAAGGAGTATAGGGGTTATGCACAAAAAACATACATTTGAGGGATAGGTGTGGAGACATCCATGTCACAGCCTACTAGCACTCCCGTCGTGACCTAAACTGTAGGTTAATGATTACCTAGTTCGAGAGGTTCACAATGTCATGAGAGAGGACTGAAAAAGTCACTCACGAATATTTCTAAGGGGCTCACAATAAGACAACATATTTATTCCTTAGAATCCCTTGGTCTCTCACATGGTCAATTGAATGGAGTGTTGACTCCAAGGGTTGGACAACATCCAAAACAAGTCAAAGGTGAGTGGCACCCTTGGAGCATGGAGGTGCGTCTTGAAGGGCACGCCGTGTAATTGAAATGCGAGTCAACAAATCTAGATGGCCTATAAAATTAATTAAATGCTTAGACCTTGATATGACATAGTCTTAATTAATCAGTAAATTATAAACTTAGAGTCCTAGCCAGAGTCTAAGCCTAAATCTAGACTATGTCTAAGTCTAAATTTAAAGAAAATATTAAATAAAATATGAAATAAGTTAAAAGATTTGAGAAAAAATCAAACTCTAGGAAAAGAGGGAATAAAAACTTAAAGGTTGGGAATAATGCAAATGTGTGCATGAAAATAATAAAAGGGATGTTTAAAATAGAAATAAATAAAACATGAGAGAATAGTTGTACACATACAACAACATCTTGAGTCAAACTACCACTAAGTCTAACTAAAAGAAGACTCCTAATCCAACTCTAACTAAGATCTAGTTAGGGGACACTCATTAAATGAGAATTTGGGGAACAAAGGGAAAACTAAGAGTGAAAATAGGAACACATTGGGGAATGTGAGGGAAAAGAAATGGTATAGAAGGGAAAATTATCTCACTTTTGATAGTACTGTTATGTTGCCAAAATTTGGTTTGACTGTGTTTTACTTGTGAGAGTTGGGATTTCAATCTTGAGAAAGAAGCTCTTCCCTGCGAGGCAAGCTTGGATCTATTGTTTTCTTGGTTTCTTGCTTGTGCCCCCTTTGCATCTCGAGGGGACAAAGGGGAAGAATATTACCCCTAGCGTTGGCTCGAAGGTACCGGTAACATTATGAGATTAGCAAGTGGGAGTAAAGAAGGAGTACCAACCCACATTGATGAAATCCTCAATTTTCAATCTTAATCTGTTCCGGTATTTTATTTTCTGAAATTTTAAATTGTAATATGAGAAAATTTTGTATATTATAATTTTGAATGGTCATTCTCAAATTAATTTACAAATTTGGAATTTAGAATTTTGTACGGTTTCTTCCAAATTAATTTACAAATCTAGAAGTTAGAATTTTTTAGGGTTGCTGCAAAATTAATTTATAGACCCAAAATTTAGAATTTTGAATGGTCACTGCCAAATTGATTTACAGACCTAGAATTTTGAATTTTGAATCGTCACTGCAAAATTAATTTACAGACCCGGAATTTAGAATTTTGAATGGTGGCTGCCAAATTAATTTACAATCTGAAATTTATAATTTTGTAGGGTCACTGCAAGATTAATTTATAGACCTGAAATTTAGAATTTCAAATTCTCGCTGCAAAATTAATTTACAGACCCATAATTTAGAATTTCGAATGGTCGATGCCAAATTAATTTACAAATCCAAAATTTAGAATTTCGTATGTTTGTTGTAAAATTTATTTGCAATTACAGAAACTAGAATTTTGTAGGGTCGCTGTAGAATTATTATGCAAATCTCGAAATTAGAACTTTGTATGGTAGCTGTGGAAATGTTATGCAAAGATCGAAATTTAAATTAGGATTTATGAACTGTTGTTGTTATTAAAAATTTAACGACGGATTTGATAGAAGTTAGAATGTAAACTATTGAATTTTATTTTAAAATATCCTCAAGTATGGATTGAATGATTAGCAATACTATTATCCTTATACATGTAATGTATGTGGATGGATCATTTGCCAAGATAACCTTTCTAGTTCAATTCCTTTCCGATTTTATTCTGTTTATTGATGTGAGGAATTGTGACCAACCCGTAAAGAACCATTAAACCTAGTGTCTAATTTCATTCTATTATTTATTGAGTGGAGTGGTACCTCTAATGAAACTGGGTATAGTAGATGCAATAATAGAGTACCAGGTTAACTTATGTCATGATTTTGGATAGAATACCTTTAAGTTAGTGTGAGAAATTATAGATAATATTTAATAAGGATTTTTAATGAACATATTTAACGCTAGATTGTAAGTATTACTCTTATGTGTGTACATATTGACTACTAATGAAATTCAAAAAGTAAGAAAGGTTTTCCAAGAATGACTAGGGTTTATCCCAATAAAATAAAACTTAACAATAGTTACAGTAAAAGAGTTTAGCACCTCTTATGCACCACTCTACTTACATAGGATTGATTTCAATTAATCATATGATCAGAAATTCATTTGATTTATGTAATGGATTTGGAATGTTTATGAATTAATGGTTATTGAACTATTTAATGATCAACTATATAATGATTATAATAAGATCTTTTATATTAAGAGTGTTAAAGTATAATCATTGGGGTTAATAAGGATATGGTAAAACTTATTAAATGATAAAGGGTGTTTTTCATTTAGGAAGAATGGTCGAAGAGTTGAAGCAACACATTTAACTTAGAAATACCATACTATTATCGTAATAGAGATAATATATTGTGCCTCGTATATATATCAATACATGTTTTGTTATTGTCTAGTGAGTCTGTCTCAATTGACTCATGAAATGACCAAGCACATTTACTGCATGGAATAAATCAAGTGTGGTGTTAACCAAATACATCAGTGATCCAATCAAATGTGGATCAGTCTCGTCTGAATCATCATCAATCTTCTTCTTTAAATCCGTCACGGTGGATTTTTCATTCTGTCATACTGAACTTATTTAATATTTTCACTGTATATTTTCCTTGTCTCAGGAAAATCTCATTTGTCCTCTGTCATACTTCTTGTCCCAAGAAGTTGTGCATCATACTCAGATTCTTCATCTCGAATTTATAAGTCAAGGATTACTTCTATCCAACAACAAGGCTTTCTGAATAAGTCATCAAAATCAAGCTCTCTTCACCACACTGTAATGATATAGGTTTGGATCAATAAAACTCTTGCTAAAATCCAAACTCATCAAGAATCTATCTATTTGATATAGTTTCCAACTCATGGATGATAGTACGCATGGAAGTGTATCAGGTTCACTGGGTCAAGTGTCTCATTATAGACAACTCCCTCTATTTGTGAGAAACATGTGGCTATAGTTCTCATTTTGTATTTCTCAACACTTTCATCAGATCCATGATTGATCATATAGATCCACTTAGAAGTTACCACAAACTTCCCTTTCTAGTCCCTGAATAATATCTTAAGCATCATTCTTTAAGATATACTGGTATTCTTATGTTATGGAATCTTGCCATACTAGTTCTCTTATTGTTTCTCTAATACAAGGAGTCTTAGCATCAATGAAGTGGCTCATGATTGAAGGATATCTCAAAAATATATTTTTCTTTCTTGGAATGTGCCTTGAGAGGCTTGTATGTTTCTCTGCCTCTTGCAGAGTGAGTCTAGGTAGGCATTTTATGCTCTACTGCAATATCTCTGAACATATCAACTGGAGAAACTGGATAACCTGGAGTAATGTTTGTCTCCCTCTGAATTGTTCAAGGGGGAGAAGGTATCGTCTCACTGTCAATCTCCATCTGAGATTCTCCGGGTCTTTTAAAAATTGTCTCTTCTTCAAGGACAACGTCTATGCTTGTCTCAATCTGTCTCTAACTAGGGATGTCTTTGAAGATTCATTGTATCCTTTCTTCCTAAAGGATCTAGCTTGGACTTCTTCTCTTTAGGTACATGAAAATACATTGGGCACCCAAATAACCTGAGGTGTATCTCAGGCTTTATTCCAGTGATGACTTCTTCGGGAGTTATGTTTTTAAAAGTTTGGTGAAGACTCTTGTTCTACATATATATTGTGTCATGCATGCTTCTTCCCATGGAATCCTAGAAATATTATGATCATGCTTTGGAGCATTGGTTGTCTCAATGATGGTTCTATTCTTCTTATTTCTCAAATGGTTTTGGATCCTTCTGAGTCAAGTGACTCCCTCTGAAGGATAAACATCTTCTTTTCTTTTTAACCTATCAGGAACAAGAAAACAAAAATAACCAACACAAGAATATCTCCTAAAGGAGAATAATGAGTACATCTCTAGAATCAAAACAATTTAAGGAATATTGTCACAACTACAACATCTAGTTGTAATGTATCAAACCTTTATAAATATAGGTTAGAGGAATGACGATTACAAAAATCAAACCTAGAGTCTTTACTCTGGGTGTGTTGTTTCTTTGAATGCACTAAGATCCCTCTAGATCCATGACTTCAGCAAAGGTTTCTTCCTCTTGCAATTTCACTCATGACAATGATACAAATAATATATACAAGTGCATACCTAAGGATGTTGATATGATTTCTCCAATGTCTCTTGGTTGATCTCTATCCTCTGAGATATTTATGAAGAAGATAGTCGTAGTGTCACCTTTTTTCATCTTTGTTATTTTGAAGCTGGCCCTTCAATCTAAGGGCTTGAGTAGGTGATTGGCTTCCTTGTCCCAATGTCATCTTCCTTCCATTCATTGATAGCTTGTCTCTGATAAACCCTTTTGTATTACCCACAATAAGTCTTTCTCTGAAGTATTTTCTTTCAATAACTTTGAAGTTGCTTGATTCATCAAGCTTATCTTCCATCATAGTTTTTGTTCATCATAATTTTAGATTCTTCACAACCCTTTGCCAACTAGGCTAGAAAACCTAACGACTAGGATAGGCTAGCACTTTTAGGTTTTATTGGACTTATGAATGCCAACAATAAGCCTTTAAAATATAGGAGATAAATGGTGAGCTGAAAAGCTCCTTCAATGAGTTTGCAGAAACCCTAATTCTGAAATTTCTATAGAAATTGGCGAAACCCTAGGACCAAAACTTCAAAATGCTCAGAATGTCACTCTGAGAGTCTCTGGAGGTGCGCTAAAGGAGGCCATACTCTCCTATGCCAAAATTAGCCCCAACATTTAAGTGTTTAAGGGTTGAAACACCTCATAAATGAAGGTCGTACGAATTTTCTGGAAACCCTAAGAGGGTCGTACGGTTCTACAGAAAAGAGAGGAGACTGGTAGATGCTTATGCAATGGGTTCTTTAAACCCTATGCTCTGATACCATGTTTATTTTTCATAATATAGGTTAATCATGAATTTCATTCCATTTTATCATTTAACTTAACCATAGACAATAATGTTGCAAAAACCAAGATCACAAGAAGAAGGACCATGCACAAGAACACAAGAAGTATATTGGGAAACCCTTCTCAATAAGGGAAGGAAACCCAACAAAATCCTTTGCTATATTCTTCAAGAGAAAGAACTTCACCACCGAGAGATACCTAGCACACAAGAGGGTTCTCAAACCCTAGAAGACTAGCACCCAAGAGAGGTGTGCGCCTTTTCCCAAGTAGATGTACTAGCTGAAATTTCCAAACTCACAAGTAGGATGTGATTCCACAATGGGGAATATTCCTTTACTTATATTATACTTATCGTATCAACCGAAGTGTCTATTGTCTCAAAAGGGCCGACCTCACTAAGTTACAATATAATAATAATAATTATTATTATAATTAATATTAACCATATTAATTATCTTTTACATTTATTATTAATCACATTAAGGTGGGGCCGACATGTACCCTTTACATAAAAATTACAGTTACAGGTAGGTATGACTCTTAAACAACATATATCAAAGGATCTGATACACCCACTAGTTCTCATCCACTAGGGCACATCCATAGGGATGTCATATCTCTGTCTCACTTCATTACACAAAAGAACCAGATATACACACGTTCATCTGTGCTCATCTACAGAAACGCCCACTCTACAAATATTTTTTTCCACTGCCTCACACAGGAGAACCATCTGGAGTTTTCTTGTCAACTCTTCTACTCAGAGGAGGCTAGCACATCATCTTCATTTCTATTCACATGATGATGCACCCAACACATTAGGATTTCAAACATTCAGCTTGTGCTCAACCACATGCAGATCCAACTCATCAAATCGCCTTTCCCACTAGATAATCATCTAGAGTTCTTCTCAACTCTTTGAATGGAGGAGGTCATCTCTACGTTCCTAGCTATGTCTCAGGTAGGAACCACGTACCCTTGTTAGGGGATTTATATCAGGTTTGTAAGATGAGAGAAAGACTTCATATAGCTGCATTGATCCACACCTCACAGGTTTGTAAGTTGGAGAATGTCTCACATAGTTGAAATCATCAGCAGAAAGAGGAATACATACAAATTTTTATAATGGGGTTGTTGACAGAATGTTAGAAGAACTTATTGTTCCATAGAAAAAAAAATAATTGGATTATGAGGATAGCCAAAGGGAAGCTTAAGATAAGCATTCCAATGAAATTCTTTGAAAGTGGGATAAATAGGTAGAGCTACTGGAAATATTGTTGATAGAACCTGAGTCAGAAAGGGAGAGTACAACCAGGGAGGAAACAAGTTCGAAAGTGCTTAGCAGTGAAGGAGAGGTGCTTATTGCATATAAGGAGGTAAAAGTGAATTTTAAATTTCAATTTAATTTGGAATTTGCATGCCTAATAGAGGAATATGAACATGAGTTGGAAGTAGTCTCAAGACTATTTCCTAAAGGTGAAATTAGACCTCAAATTCTACATTCATATTTGTTGAATTTTTAGGAATATTTGATATTTTTGGAGGAGTGGTTGATTAAGGATGCAAT
Organism: Picea glauca; assembly: GCA_000966675.3. NCBI lineage: Eukaryota > Viridiplantae > Streptophyta > Pinopsida > Pinales > Pinaceae > Picea > Picea glauca. Next base: position 745,787 of record JZKD02S0231459.1, read on the forward strand.
ACAAGAATACCACAAAAGGTTTTAAGAATCAATTCAAACAAGCAGATGGAGATGTCAATCAACAATGGCATAATTGGAGACAATAAGCAACAACCAGTGGACAACAACAAAAAAAAGGTTCATCCATGGGGAACAACAACTAGTTTTCAACAAAGAGATGTACCAACCAAAGGATAGATTGAACATTGATATTGAGTTAATAAAGATGTTGATGGTGAATATGTCTCAGAGAAGCCATGCCGAGGAAATAAATATATAAATTAGCCGAGCAAGTGGAAAGAAAGGAAACAACATGAAACAAGTGACAAGGGTAGATTTTAAAAGAAAATCCAGTGGGGCATTGCAACATAAGATGTGGAAGCCAGGAGAATTACAGTCAACAAAAACAAGACAACATGACAAAAATGAAGCAAGTGGACATCTTCAACATAAAGTTTGGGACCCTGGAGGACACTAGAAGAATAAATCAGTTGAAGGAATTCATGATCATGAGATCATGAATAGTTTTTATTCTTGGGAAGTCTGATGCAGGAGAATCCTTCTTCCAAAACCTTATACATTTGGTGGAGACCTAGGGGTTCTTCATTTTCCTAGGAAGTTGGTTCCCTAAAGGAGTTTGATTGTAAATTTTATGTAATTTCCTAAGTTCCTAAGGAATTCTAGAATGTGTGAGTTGGGTTGTATTATTGTAACTATATCTTCTTTGGAACAAATATCGAGAGAATTGTGAGTATGTTGGGAGGTCTTAGTGTGAGTAGATCTCGTAATGTTTTGTAGAATCCTAAAAGTAGGACTTGATGAGTGATTTGTGGATCTTAGAGGATCCTTAGGGATTGTGAGAGAAGTTTGTGGATCTGAACTAATTTCAGTTCAATAGCATTTTCTACAAAATATGTAAGCTTTGAAGGAATGTGGAGATGGCCAAGTAAAGGCAGATCATGCCATGAGATATAGAAGACCTATTGGATGAGATCCAGGTCTAAGAGGCATTGAAAGCCTTATTTAATCTATGTGTACAATGTGTATATTCGAGTAATAGAAATACTCTGTTTCGATTATTAAAGAGGAAGTCTCTATTTCATTGAATGAATATCTCTGTCATAGGTTATAGGTGTTAAAAGGCCTCTGTATATACAAGGAATTGTGTGTTGTAGGTTTGAGAAGAACTGAATCTTCAAAGTTTTTCATCGAGGTGATCATCGATCACTGCAAACGATCAATGATTTTACCTAGTTAGAAGGTAAAGGATTATTAGGTGTGGAAGATCTTTGCATATGGTTGTAGTTATGAGATTGCAGGTTCATATAATTGTAGGTTAAAGGATCGAGGATATCTTGATGTACATTCATCACCTTAAGGATCAATCATCCATACAATCGTGTATAGGGCCCAGAGGAAGGAATCTTCATTCTAAAGGAGGATTCGATTGAGATAAAGGTGATCTCATTGTATAAGTAAGTGGGGAAGAAATCAAAGACCATTGGACCAGAGAAAATCTATAGAAGTCGTTGGATATTTATTGGATCTGTATCAACCATTAGAGAAGGTGTAATGACTAGGAGTATACCTATCCATTGATTGTGTGTAAAGAGGGAAATCAAAGGTCGAGTTTTACCTCGCATGATGGAGTAGCTCACGTCTTAACTCTAAGTTGGGATTCAAAATGATTGTCGTTATCCGATGCTCCAATACGCATCGTCGCAACGTTTATTTTGGCCCCCACATAGCATAGAGATTCGGTCGAGACTCATCCCCTCGAAATATTTAGTACACAGTCACATGATTAGTCCATATGGTAACATCTTTTGAGAGGAGATAAATGACAAAAGCTTAATCCCGAAGTCATAGAGTTTTGGTCGTATGAAAAGGGGAAGGCCATTGGTTAACAACCTTTCACTATTCAAATTGTATGTGTACCAGGAAGACAATTAAGTGCATCAGAGAGATAATTTAATCCATAGATATATTGACATGTAGATCAACGTAATGAAGAAATGAGAGGAGGATCTGATCCATACTGTGATCTCGAATATTGTTAAATATAATGTAACCTCAACAGGATGACTGTACACTGCCAGCTGTACTTTCTATTCTTGATTTTCTTGAGCCTATTTAGCTCAGCTATTTCCCTTTGCATAGTACCTTCTTCATTAACTCTTCTCATTGTAATCTTCTTCATATATTATAATATATTGTTTTTTGTTCTATTCTTTCTCTCTGCATTTATTGATTTACAATTTATCATGGTATTAGAGCTACAGTAGTAAGCCTCTTCACACAAGCTGGAGAGAAACACGATCCTCAAACAACGTAGAGCTTACATGGATCTTGAGAGAATTTGACACAGACTTTTCACAAGGCTTGGAGAGCTATTCGTCATACTCTTGAAAGATCCTCGCAGGAAACTTCCATGAGGAAGATATTCGCTCATACTCTCAAAATATCAGCGTAAGAAGCTCATGCGCCAAAGAAGAGCATACAACGCTCGAAAGATCGAGGAAGAAGAGAGTGCAGAAGAAGAATCTTTAAAGATTCTTGTACAATTTTCAAGAATCATCAAAGAATTCATGAAGAAGAGTGTCAGAAGGCAGAAACGTTGAAGATTTCATTGAATTCATTCAAATTTGTGAAAGATTGCTGCAGAAGGAAACATCGTTTAAAGCATTTTGGAAATCGCTCAAATCTGTTAAAGATTGCAGCAGACAAAGCCAAGCTTCAAAGAATCCGTGTATTTCTTTCAAATCTTTGAAAGATTCATGAATATTTCTTCCACAGGAGCAAAGAACGCATCTCATGGGCAAAGAACAACCATTGAGGCCGTAAGATTCATCCTGTGAATGAATCCAGAGTGGGAAACCAGTTCAGAAGGGACGAAGAAAGCGTGAAAAGGTGAAAGAATTTTAGCTGCTAGATCTTATGCAGAGGACCGACAGCCGTTGGATCAGTGAGAAAGTGCATGAGGTTTAGTCCTCTAGAGCGCCAAAGAGAAATTCGACTTGCGAAGTCACGAAATCATCTAGTCCATCCATCAAGAAACATGTGGCGAGATATCAACATTTCGCTGACTCGCAAGGTGTAAAGGTCAGAAGACTGCTGTGAGAATTCACGAATCACAAAATCACGAGTCATTCTGGACCATTGGATCGCGAAAGATTGTGAGTCATCGATCTTATCCCATTGCAAAATCGGGCATCGGGAGTTGGATGAGTGAAGGAGACTGCTCTCCAAAACTTCGATACGCGAAATCCCGACATCACGTATCACGAAATCCCGAGAGGATTGTGAGCCATCCATCTCAGAGGACAAGTGGCAGTAGATCCAAGTGCCATCATTTCGGCATTTTGGAGTTTAGGATATCGAAGGTCTTGTTGACGGAAGGTCACGAAACTCCACGGCGAAAGTCCCGAAATCCCAAAATATCACAGTCGTCCACTCATTCGGACACGTGGTAGACATTGAGGAAACCGTCATCATTTTGGCTGCTGGGGTTTCAAGTTGTCAAAGGATTTGGAGTCGCAAGTCGCGAAATCACGAAATGACGAGGACCATCCATTGTAAGGGGACGCATGGCAACAATCTAGGCCTTCGAGGAAAGTCTCGAAAGGAAAGCGCCATCGACATTTCGAGAATCATCTTTTCGGGAGTCGAGAGACCAAGAGGTCGCGTGTTTGAGTCTTGAAACCCCGAAAGGGACTACCGTCATATCAGGAGAGGTCATGTGGACCATAGGTATAGCCCAAGGGGCTAACTAAAGTTAACGCCATTTCGGCATATCGGCATTTCGAAATTCACGGTTTCGAAAAAACTCTGGGAAAAGAGTTCTAAACTCGTGAAATAACGAATCGCGAAATCCCAATAAGATCTGGACCGTCAGATCACAAGAATATCTAGACCGTTGAATTGTCCAAAGGAAAATCTCTGCATTTCGGCAAATTGAAAGACAAAGAACCAGAAAATCCCATAGCGCTTTAACATCAACACGCGTGGTCACATTACACGGTGACTAAGGCCAAATTCGAGGCCGATAAGCTCTCTTTGGCCATCGGAAAATCGACGTTTCAACGATCGGAGGTTGGCGAGACAAGAGATCGGAGGACTCGTATAATGAAGTCCCTGCGTCAGAATCACAAAGCCAAAAACTCGCCTTGAACGCAGAGTTTCGAAGTCACTGCAAATTACACGTAGGAGACAGGTAAGTAAGAATTATTTTTTTGTTTTGCCAAATTCTTTAAAAATATGGTGTCGTCTAGCAATTTATGACCAACTTAGGGTCCGATTCTTCTTGGAAAGAACTATGAGTTCTGGTTTCTTCGGATGAAATCTTTTTTGCAAGAACAAGAGTGTTGGGATCTATTGGATCATGGATACGTTGAACGAGACCCAGCAGACCTGTTTGCCATCACTAATCAACAAAAAATTGCTCAGGCAACTCAGAGAAACAAAGAAAATAAAGCTAAGTTTTGGATTCAAAATTCTATGGATGACTCGATTTTTTCAAAAATCACAGGCGTTGGTACCTCAAAACATGCCTAGGACATCCTTAAATCTTCCTATCAAGGAAATGACAGGGTCAAAATAGTTAAACTGCGTACCTTGAGGATGCAATTCGAGACTCTAAGGATGACAGATTCCAAAAATGTGGATCAGTTCATGACCAGAGTCATGGGCATCGTGAACCAGATCAGATTGACTGGTGAAACCATCACTGATCAATGCATTGTTGAGAAAATTCTCATAAGTTTACCAAAGAAATTCGAAATGATTGTAACAACAATCCTTGAATCCAAGGATCTGTCAAGTTTTTCCACGGATGAATTAATTGGTTCTCTGGTGACACATGAGACCAGACTGCATCTCACAAGTGAGTCAATCTCCAATGCTTTCAAAACTCAATTCTACTTCAGCAGAGGGAAAGGAAGAGGAAGAAGCAGAGGTCACCAAGGAAGAGGGAGAAATCAAAGTAACCCTCACTCTAGTGGAGGTAATAGACAACAATATACGAATCAAAATTTCCAAGGTCAAAGACAACAACAACAAAATCAACATCAGAATTTCCGGCCTCAAAGAGGCAGATGGAGAAGATCAAATGAGAAATCAAGCATAAAATTCTATTACTGCAAAAAGTATGGGCACTATGAATCTGAATGTAGGAAGAAGTAAGCAGATCAGCTCTCAGGCATAGCACATGTGTCAAATCACACGGGAGAAAACTCAAGAGGTATGTTTCTTTCACGCCACAAGACTGAACAACAACCTAAAGATCTCTGGTTGCTGGATAGTGGATGTAGCAATCACATAACAGGTATCAAAGAATTACTTTCATGCATTGATTCTTCAATCTCATTTGATATTACACTTGGAAATGATTACTTAGTCAAAGTTCAAGGAAAAGGAACTGTTCCTATTCTTACTAAATAGAATGTAAAGAAAGACATAAACAATGTCTATCATGTTCCAAATCGACAAAATCCCAAGCAGAAAATTGATTTCTGAAATCCATATGACTTGGAATAGGATGTTTCCCCTTACCCTCAGAACTGCAAATCCGATTCAACCATATGCATAGAGTGCATCTACACTGACTGAAACTATGGTTTGGCATACAATATTTGGACATCTACCATTTCAGAGTCTAAGTCTTCTTCAAAAGCACTCCATGGTCAAAGGTGTTCCCATCTTTAAAGAGAAAATTTCCCCATGTGAGTCTTGCATACTTGGAAAACATAAGAGAACTAGTTTTCCACAGTGATCAAATCAAGCCAAACAACATCTTGAACTTGTTCACACTGACCTATGTGGACCAATGAAAACAGAGTCAATAGGTGGTAGCTTTTACTTTCTAACGTTTATTGATGATTTCAGCAGAAAAATATGGATCTATTTTCTCAGACACAAGTCTGAAACTTTTGCAAAATTCAAAGAATTCAAGGCAGAAGATGAAAAACAGAGTGGAAAATATATCAAAACACTCAGGTCAGATGGAGGTGGAGAATACAACTCCAGAGAATTTGCAAATTTCTGCAAATCACAAGGCATTATCATGCAAACAATAGTCAGATATACTCCACAATAGAATGGAGTGGTTGAAAGAAAAAATCAGACAATAATGAATATGGAAAGAACACTTCTCAAAGAGAAAAGTTTGTCAAATAGGTTTTGGGCTGAAGCAGTATCATGCTCAGTTTATGTTCTGAATAGATCTCCAACCACTAGTCTAAAGATGAAAGTTCCTCAAGAAGAATGGAGTGGGACAAATCTCAATGTAGCGCATCTAAGGACATTCAGATGCATAACATACGCTCACATACCTTCCGAATTAAGGAAGAAACTTGATGAAAAAAGTGAGAAATGTATTTTCACTGGATATAGTGAAACATCTAAAGCTTACAGGCTTTACAATCCAATCTCCAATAAACTAATTCTCAGCAGAGATGTAAAATTTCTAGAAAATCAATTCTAGAATGATTAAGAAAATCAACAAATGGACAGTCAAAATCCATTACTGCCAAGTTCTAAAAATGCAGAAAATTTAGGACAGTAAGTACCTCAAACTATTCTTCCAAGATTGCAGTTACAAAGACAACGTGAAAATTCTTAAGATAACTCAACTTCCAGCAGAGAATCATTCTTTGAACCACAAAATCAGAGAACTAGAAGTTTGAGAGAAATCCATTAGCAGTTGGATGACTTTGAACAACACAACCTTTTTTCTTTAATGTCATGTCAACCTACATCTTTTAAGGAAGCAACTAAGGAGCCACATTGGGTTCAAGCCACGAACCAAGAAATTGACTCCATTGAGAAGAACAAGACATGAGATCTTGTTGATTTTCCAAGTGACAAGAAGAGTATTGGTGTCAAATGGGTTTACAAAACTAAACTCAATGAAAAAGGGTAGATTGAAAAACACAAGGCAAGACTTGTTGCCAAAGGATTTTCACAACAACCATGTACTGATTATGGTGAAACTTTTTCTCTAGTAGCAAGATTAGACACTGTAAGGACTCTATTGGCCATAGCAGCCCAACACAAATGGCAAGTATACCAGATGGATGCCAAGTCAGAATTCCTGAATGGTTTTTTAGAAGAAGAATTTTATGTCGATCAACCACCTGGATTTGAAGTCCAAGAGCACCCAGCCAAAGTATATCGGTTGAAGAAAGCCTTGTATGGCTTAAAGCAAGCTCCAAGAGCTTGGTATAGAAGAATTGACACTTATCTGATCAAAAGTGGTTTCAGCAGAAGTCAAAATGAGCCAACTCTTTACACCAAAACATATCAGCATGGTAAAATTTTGATTGTATGTTTATATGTTGATGGCATGATCTATAAGGGAAATCTTGAGTTAACAGATTTTAAACATGCCATGCAATCTAAGTTTGAGATGACAAATCTTGGCATAATGAAATATTTTTTAGGGATTGAGGTTGATCAATCAACCAAAGGCATTTTTGTATGTCAGCAAAAGTATGCAGCAGACATCCTCAAAAGATTTCGCATGGAAGAATGCAATCCAGCAGAAACCCCCATACCACTAGGCACAAAATTGAGCAAGAAAGATGAAGGTCCTATAGTGGACTCTACCCTGTACAAAATCTTAGTAGGAATTTTGTTGTATCTTACAGCAACTAGGCCTGACATTATGTATGCAGCTAGCCTTGTTTCCAGATTCATGGAATCCCCCAAAGATTCTCATTGGAAAATGGCGAAACGAATTCTGAGATATGTTGCAGGAACTCTCAATTTCAACTTATGGTACACTATATCTGATAGTAATCAACTTTCTGGTTACACAGACAATGATTTTGTAGGTAGCCTAGATGACAAGAAAAGCACATATGGACATGTTTTTCAACTGGGCACGAACCTAATCTCATGGGCATCAAAGAAGAAGCCAATTGTTTCAATATCTTCTGCAGAGGCAGAGTATGTCACTGCTACCTTAGAATCTTGTCAAGCTGTGTGGCTGAGAAGAATATTGAAAGATATGTCACATACAGAAAAGGATCCAACACCTATTTTTTGTGATAATACTTCAACAATTTCTCTATCCAAAAATCATGTGTTTCACAAGAAAAGAAAACACATTGACACTCATTTTAATTTCATACGCGAGCTAGTCAATAATGGTGATATTGCACTACAATTCTGTGGTTCTCGAGATCATCTTGTTGATATCTCTACAAATCCACTGGGAAAATCTATTTTTGATTTTCAAAGACAACACTTAGGCATAATCAGTGCTGATGTTTGTAACTGTTGAGTTTAAGAGGGAGTGTTAAATATAATGTAACCTCAACAGGCTCACTGTACACTTCCAGTTGTCCTCGCCAACTGTACTTTCTATTCTTGATTTGCTTGATCCTATTTAGCTCAGTTATTTCCCTTTGCATAGTACCTTCTTCATTAACTCTTCTCATTGTACTCTTCTTCATATATTCTAATATATTGTTTTTTGTTCTATTCTTTCTCTCTGCATTTCTTGCTTTACAATTTATCAAATATGTCATAGGAATGAAATATGGATGCAATTTAGAGGAAATGGGAATTTAGTCTCTTTCAATTGAGACTATATTTGCAAATAGATCTTTGGGCAGTCTAGTTACAGATTTATAGAGCATCCTGATCATAAAGAATTTTTTCTTATAACTGTGGGTTGTGACCATTAAGGTCATCAGCTCTCAAAAAAATTCGTTTAGAGAAATAAGATAACTATTTAGTTTATTACATATTACACTAGTATAGAGAGTAAACGATGTAGGTTATGGAATCTCCAAGGTCACCTCCATACGATCATCTCTAGGGTTACCAGAGAATACACTCCTTTTCTACAAATAGGGTTGGAATCTAATTGTCCTGCAACATTGGCAGTACATTAATAAGAAGAAGATGGGGTTCCCTCTCTGCTATTACTATCTCCATGTGGCTCTCATGGTTTCCACAAATTTGCACATAAGTAGAGCATTACTTGACACCAATGATACATACACTAATCAGTCACAAGAAGAGATTAATTGTTTGAAGGTGCAGGTAAGAGATGAGGGGAGTGGAATATGGTGCAGAAGAAAGACAATCAGTTAACGATATTTTTTTTTAATGGATTCAACACATATTGGCTCATAGTATTTTAAGTGGATACTCCCACTAAATCTGAAGTTACAAAATTGTTACAGTAGGTAGCCTCTACTGGATTCAAGTAGGCCAAACATGGGCTTTGAACGATGGTGGATGGAGAGCCCTGGAAATATCTTCGGGTGTTTATGACGAAGAAGTTTTCAAGGAAAGTAGATAATGCATACATACCTTTACATTAATTGATGAAAAATAATTAAGTGCTTGGTTGGTTAATTCATATAATATATTTTTTTCATTGCAGACTCTAGATTTTTTTATCAACGAAGAAAGAAAGAATAAAATTCTCCTAATTTTATGTTTGTCTAACAACTAGGAAACATACTCAGAAAAAACACAATAGGTAAAATGGGGTTGAGATGCAGGCATTACCACTACCTTGGGACTGAACCGATGCACATAAATTGTGTAGCTCTCTATTTCCTTGGGGATGAACTAATTCAAGTTGAGGGGAAAAAATGTCTAGCTGTTGCAGAGAGTAGTCGTCGAGCTCTCCACAACCTTGGGGATGAACTAGTTCCTAGAAATGGTCCAGCTCTGAACTCCCTTAAGATGTTCCTAGAAATGGTACAATCATGGAGAACAAGCCTCTGAAGAAATCTAATCCAATCTCAAATCAACGAGATATTAGGGAGATACATAGTGGGGCATTCAAGAATGGAGGGAGGGAAATTTGGCGATGGAATGAGGGAAGCCACTCGATGGATGAAACATAGAAGAACATTAAACAAAGCAATGATGATACATTTGGAAATGGAGGGAGAGACATTCGGTAATGTAGAGAAGCAATAAGCCACATGTGAATGATAAGTGACCTGGTACATGCTTTTAGATGTGCAATGGAATATACTTAGGTAGAACTTAGGTAACAAAAGATGCTAAGACAAACCAATGAAACTAACTCGAAGAAAGAGTCATAGTATTAATTGACTTTCAAGTAATACATTACAAAAAGATTAGTGAAAACTTAGGACATAAAATATACTACCCTCCTCCGTAGGGAAGAGGCCAAACAAGTTGCAAATTTTCCAAAACAAAAAGGTTGATGGGTTTTCGATGTTTTTAAACAAAACTTAAGATTAAAAAGAAAAAGATTTTTTTTTTGTGTGCAAATTAATAAAATGGATGCAATCCGATTAATAAGTCCCGAGCCCCAAGGGTAGAGACTAATAATGAGTAAAATGGAAAAATGGAAATGAGAGAGAATAATAATGAGTACAATAGAAAAATGGAAATACCTGGAAGAGTGGGTGTAGTTGTAATGACGTGAGTAAGATCAAAATTGATCGTCTAGATATGAGGATACACAACGATAATTTCACTAATCACTTCTCTGTACCCTCCACCTAATTCCACCATTGTTTTGACGTCTTTTAAGCCATCGTAACTAGTTAAGATCTCCCTCAGATCCACCTTTGTGAGGGACATCATCGCCACATTGAATAAGTAGTTGACCTCCAGGTTGCCTGTTGTATAGACCAAAAATCCTGACCATTGCCACAAGAATTTTGGAAATTATCGCCCAAACATGGTGGCCATCGCCATACGAATTCTAGAAATTATCTCCAACATGAAGTACCCTCTCATAAATATGGTCCCACGAAGGCCACACAACAGTGTGTGTAGCCAAGTGAGGCTTAAGGGACTATTGTCCTCAAATACGAAGTAGGTTTTGCTGAGTTGGTAAGCGTGTATTTTAAGGTCATGGTTTCGGCTACTGTGTTAATTCATAATTCCCAGGGCATCATTCGTTGGATTGATAACCTACAAGATGCCCATGCTAGAAAGGCAAGTAACAATTTAGAAGAGGGTTTCCACGTTGAGAGCTTCAGAGGGGAGTTGGGTGACAATATTTTGGATTGAGAGAGAAGCATCGAGGCTGGCTCTGCAAATTTTGTCATTTTAAGATGAAATCAGATTTTATAAGAAAGGGGATCACTATATAAAGCACCATTCTTAAGGCCGAAGCCTGCAACAACTCTTGGTCATTCAGGGCTCGAATATCCATATCCGAACCATCTAGCAACTTTACGTCCTTCACAGCTTTGATATCCACATCTTGGATTTACTTCACCGAGAGGGATTGAACACTCCTGTTTTTTTTCCATCGCATTATGGATTGGATTGAATTGACCGGTGTTGGGAAACATAAGAAAAAAATGAAACAAGATTTGATGACAAATAAAATACAAGACAATAATCACACACAAAGACACACCAAATTTACGTGGTAAAACCCTTCAAAAGGAAACATTCACGACGAAATGATAATCGATTTTCTTATTGTTCAAGGGATAATTACAACAACCAAACTCGACTTACAACCATCTCTCACACTCTTCCCACTCCGCCTCTACAGTTTTACATAGATAATAACATCTCTCCAATAGTTATAATTAATGTTCACCTAACCAATTCTATTTTTTGCTGATTTGATCATTTGAAGCTAGAATAATAGGAGCCATAAAATCCACCCATATCCTATTCGTGTGAAATTGGTTGGTGTTGTTTCAACAATATCCACCTTGACAACAATTTACCTAATATATCATGCCCAAATTTATTCATCACTTTTCCTACAAGCCAAGATAAGCCATGCACCATCACAACTTCTCTAACAATACTGGTTTCATGAACACGTCTGCACAATTCTCTTGAGTATGAACCTTTTCCAGAGCCACTCCACCTTCATCAATAACTTGTCTTACAAAATGGTATTTAATAGGAACATGCTTTGTATTACTATGATAAAATGGATTTTTAGTCAAATGAATAACACTTTGACTATCGCATAATAGTTTCACTTTGTCCTGCATCCTTCCAAACTCACCCATCAAACCTTTTAACCAAATTTCCTCCTTACAAGCATGCGAAGAAACTATATATTCTTCGTTTGTAGTGGATAAATAAACAATGTTTTGAAGATTTGACATCCAACTAACAGATCCTCCTGCAAGAGTAAAGACATATCCTAAAGTGGATCTTCCTTTTTCCAAGACACTTGCAAAATATGAATCGACATAAGCATAGACTAAATCACTGCAACCATTAAAAGTGATACAATAATTACTTGTGCCCCTAAGATACCGAAACACCACTTTCATTGCTTCTTAATGATCTTTACCTGGATTTTCCATGTATCTATTGAAAACAACAACTGCATGTGAAATATCTAGCTTAGTACTTACCATCACATACATCAAACTTCCTATTGCATTAGCATACAATACACAAGACATATACTCATTTTATTCATCATTACTAGGACATAAACTTGAAGAAAGCTTGAAATGTGATCAAAATCTGGACCAGGGGGCAAAAATTTGCTCAATTTTCAAAGTGCTCGGATTATGATGAAAATAGTGCCATTGCGTCTGTCTCGTCTTCCTGATTCCGGTGGTATATTTACTTTCGCAAACGGAGTCTGTATGGAGGAGTTATCGCGATCTGTCTGCCGAGCCAAACAGGTAAAAATTTGGGATGTTGACTGTACCTGTCCGTACAGTCCGTATGGCCACGTGGCAGGGCTGTACCATCATGGTGACATGGAAGTTTGATGACGTGGCATGTTTGTATTGGATGGTGGTTTTCCAATGGAGTGTTGACACGTGTCCTTTGCAGCCAATAAAGTTCAGACACGTGGCCCAACCCATTGGTGCCACGTGTCACTATATCACTGGTTTATGGTTGGTTGATATTTGTGTAAAATGTTTTGGGTCCGCGGGGTTCGACCCCGTGACCTCCCCACAGCGTACGACTTAACAAACTCCGCTAGCCAATGTTCCCGCCTTTGATCGTTGATAACTATACTTTCAAATATTTATTTAAAGTTAAAGTTTTGTTGAAAGGGAAAGGGGAGCGGGCCGGGGCTAAGCCCCGACCCGTGGACATGTTACATTCCATCCGACCATATGTATAAAGGCCCGATTGGCATGTATTACATTGCATTACATTGCAATGTATTGCAATGTTACATTTCACATATATATATATATACTATGGGTTGAACGCGCGGGGTTTGAAACCACGACTTGTGGTTTTATATATAACCATTGTTTTAAATGCACCGGGGTTTAACATTATAAATCATGGATTTTAACATTGTGTTATGAAATATTTGTGCGGTTGTATTGTGTTGTGTGCGCGGTTGTAACTTGCGCGGGAAGTTTGCACGGTTTGAACAGTTCAACCACTTTTTATGCCCAGCCTATGGTCGCATGAGCACATGACCAAGAGCCGAGGCGGTTGGGGGCTGGAGGCGTCCTAACCGTTATACGGTTTGCAACGTTGGCGCGGTTGCACCCAATTCCAGGTTATAACGCCCATTTGGAGCGTGTTCCAAGTACATGCACACAGAGGTGCGTTTTGTAGAACCAGTTCCAGCAAAGCTTGAAGGAAGAAAATGGAGGAGGCCTAACTTCTTCATCGTTTGGCCGTTTGAGGTGTCGTAAAAGCCCAGCCAGGGGTTTTTGGACATGTTAGATCCATTGGTGCCATTTTCACAGCCATTTGAAGACTTCTTCAGCAAGGTTTTCACAATTGAAGTTTCAGGAAGCTCTAGGGAACTTCAAGCCCTCTTTGATGGAGGACATGGTTTGGTGAGCCTATATTTGTTTTCTGTGATTGAATAATCATTTTTGGCTAATTGATATG
>JZKD02S0231459.1:789544-808531 GCA_000966675.3 Picea glauca
TCAAACCAAACCATTTACATCAATGACATATGATCCAACAATCTCCCAAGTAATCAAACCATTGGCATCAATGACAAACCATTGGCATCAATGACAACATGATCCAACAACCAAGCATAGGCATCAGTTGTCTTCTTATTCAGATCATGGAAATTACAACAGACTAGCACGTTCTCACTCTGTCTCACTCTTTGCCTCTACGGGCTTACATGTATTTATATACATTTACAAGAAATTGTTTATTAAATGCAATCCCTATCCATATTCTAACTTGGTCTATTTGATTGTAACCAACACAGAATAATAGGATCCAAATCCATCCTTGGAGGAATTCATTGTCACCAAATCCCAACAATGGTTTTGTCCAAAGTTATGACATGAGTAAATTAAGATTAAACATGATTTGAATTTATTTGTATTGAAAGTGATGGCTTGAGAAAGCTAGTCATATATGGGTTTTTTTAATTGGTAATAAAATTTATTGTTAATTTTGGATGATGTAAATGTCAAGAAAAAACTTTCCATAACAAAGTTATTAGATTGACTTATGTGTCATGGTTTCGTCCAAAATTATGGCTATATTAAACATGGTTTGAATTTGTTTGTATTGAAAGTGATGGCTTGAAGTCATATATGGTTTTTTGTTTATTGGTAATGAAATCAAGGTACAATTTTGGATGGTGCCTATATCGAGCCAAATCTTTCAATATTGAATTATACATAGTTAGACTTTGATGCCATAAATTGAATTTATTGGTTAACTTAAATTCATTGGTTAAACTCATAGTTTGAGTTTATTGATATTGAAACTTATAGCTTGAAAGTTATCACTTGAGTTTGTTGGTAGTGAAAGCCATTCCCTTCAATAAATAAAAAAACCAAGTCATATCTTAAGACCAATAAACTTAGTCATGTATACTTTAGTATTGAAAGCCATGGCTTAACATTGATGACATCCAAAATTTGTTTGTATTAAAAGTCATGGTTTGAGATGTCCACATCCAAAATTTGTTTTTTTATTAAAAGTCATTTCTTGAGTTTGTTGATAGTGAAACCCATAGACTTCAATACCAACAAAAGAAAACTATATAGTATGATTTTGACTTGTTTTGAATAAGAATTCATGACTTTGAATTTTAAAATCCCATAAATTCCAATAACAACAAAATAAAATCTCACATTCAACCATGCCAATAGTAATTCATGGCCTTGAATTTTAAAATCCCATAAATTTCAAAAACAACAAAATAAAATCTCATGGTTTTGAATTTTATTAAAATTGAAATCCATGTTAATAAGAACTCACGACTTTGAATTTTAATATTCCATGGATTTCAATAACAACAACAAAATAAACATAGAAATTCAAATTATTACTTTCAATACATACAAATTCTAAACATATTTAATTTAAATTAACTTAACCATCACATTTAATCTTAACAAAAACCAGGCTTTCACTACCAACAAATTCAAGCCATAACTTTCAATACAAACAAATTTTGGATGTGGATGACTTTCAATACAAACAAATTTTGGATGTCGATTCCTTTTGTTAGTCAAGTCATGACTTTAAATATTAAATACAAACAAATTTTGAATGTGGATTGCTTTGGTTGGTATTGAAGGCCATGGCTTTCACTACCAACAAACTCAACCCATGAATTTAAATACAAACAAATTTTGAATAACTCTAATGTCAAATTAGAGATTTTAATACCAAGTTATACATGATTAAAGTTTGTTAGGATTGTTGGTATTAAATGTTATGGTTAAGTAAATTCAAATTAAATATAATTTGAATTTGTATATATTTATAACTATGATTTGAATTTGTTATTATTGAAATCCATGACATATTAAAATTCAAAGCCATGATTTTTTATTTTATTATTATTGAAATCCATGGTATATTAAAATTCAAAATCACGAGTTATTATTGACATGGCTTTGAATTTTGATAAAATTCAAAATCATAAGTTTTTATTTTGTTATTAAAATCCTTAAAAATCAAATCCATGAGTTCTTATTCACATGGTTTTGAATTTTAATATCGAAAAAAGTCAAAGTTAAACCATGATTTAAACCATGATTATATGGTTTTGTTTTGTTGGTATTGAAGACCATGACTTTCACTACCAACAAACTCAAGCCATGAATTTCAATTATATGATTTTCTTTTGTTGGTATTGAAGACCATGACTTTCACTATCATCAAGCCATGAATTTCTATTATATGGTTTTCTTTTGTTGGTATTGAAGACCATGACTTTCACTACCAACAAACTCAAGCCATGAATTTCAATATAAACAAATTTTGGATTACACTAATTTCAAGCCAGGGCTTTTAATACTAAATTATACATGGCTAAAGTTTGTTGGGTTTGTTGGTATTAATATATGACTTTCTTTTCTTGGTATTGAAGGTCATGGATTTCACTATTAACGATTTTCGTTTGTGGTATTGAAGATCATGTCTTTCACCATCACCAACAAACTCAAGCCATGGCTTTGAATATAAACAAATTTTGGATGTGGTTTGTTTTTTTGGTATTGAAGGCCATGGATTTCACTACCAACAAACTCAATCCATGAGTTGCAATATTCTTTTTTTGGATACCTCCAATCTCAAGCTAGAGCTTTCAATACAAATTACACATGGTTAAAGTTTGTTAAGTTTGTTGGTATTAAATGTTATGGTTAAACAAATTCAAATTAAATATGAGTTGAATTTGTACATATTGAAAGTCATGTTTTGAATTTGTTATTGTTGGATACCTAATCCTCATGAATATAATAATTTGTAAATATCACTGTAAATATAATTTAGGAGAAATATGAAGAGTCATAGCTCATATGAAGATTCATTCAGACCTTTTGGAAGATGAAAACAAGTGTCACATCAATGGTAATTATGAATGTCTCATATTAATGAAATACATGAAAGTGCGGAGTTACTCATTTCCTTCCCATACCTAGTCTAACAATGGTATCAGAGCTAGAGCATGTTGAACTCTATTATTATTCCTCGTGCAGAAATAACTCTATCTCTCTGGTTACTCCCTCTGCGAGTCTGTATTCACCTACAAAAATGTCTCTGGTTATTCCCCATGTCCCTCATCTTTTCCGTTTGTAGGTGTTAGGGTTTCCTCTCTGTTTGGTGCAAATTCCTTTGGTGTTGAGTGGTCTCATTGAACTGGGTGATCAACCTACTAACCCATCCTGAGGAACACAAGCTAATACTTCCAAGAATCCCATCCAATAACACTTGGAAGGATCAGTTCCAATTCCTCCATATCCAGAGAGATTGTGAATAGATAAACCCCCTACATCACCAGAATTTATTTTTCTACAGGAGTTAAGAAAAATGTGTGTTAAAATCTCATTATTCCAAGCCATTATAGATGTCCTGGTTTATGTTAAAGATGCTCAAGAATTTTTCTTAAGAAAACCAAGGAGAAATAAGAAGGACACTAATACTATCCATTTGATTAGGAAATTAGTTGATCTAATGTTAGGAAATATTTTCATAGCTATGTATGCAGAACCAAGAATCCCAATTTTATCATTAATACCAATAACACTTCCATCCCTAACACTTTGATTGACCTAGGAGTAGCTATCAATGTGATGATCAAAGAAAAAATGGAAAAAATCCAACTAACGGGTCTACATCCAACTCCTGTAGTTCTTCAACTAGTTGATAGGTCTACAGTCAAACCAGAGGGAATATTATAAGATGTAATGGTTTTTGTGGATTCTTAGGAGTGGAAATCCGACTTTATGATATTGCAACCTGTTGAAATTCCTAGACAATGGATTTAGGTATAATATTTCTGAAAACTAGTAATTACCTCAAATGATATCAAACTTCCTTTTTACTTTTCAACATATCATTAAGCGATTACACTTCATAAATTCAACCATATAAATGTAGTATAACAATAAAATAGTAGAATAGTAGAGATCATAGAAAGACACAAGATTTACCTTGGGAAAACCCACGAGGAGGAAAAACCTAGCAACCCTTTTGTTATTACCGAAAAATGGCTCACTACAAATATATACAATGGATGAAGAAACAATTAACACAAACACAACATACTACCAATATTCATGGAAGGATTACATTTAGTTTGTAAAGACAACCATAAAACTATGTAAAAGTGGTTCTAGAAATCCGCACACATTCATCCAAAGAAGTGTGTGCATATCCGCGCGGGCTAACACAATGTACGATGTACACAGTGTGTAGAGTGCTCTACTAACAATTGAAATACCTACGCGAACACATAAACGACACATTGAAGAGTTTTTTCGGGCCTCAACTACTTTTGGGATGAAGGGGATCTCCCCCATACCCAAAATCGCCCCCAAATTTCTCCTTGTGATCGCTGAAAAGAATGGGAGGTGTTGGTTCTTGACCAATTTTTCAGAACACTTGGTCATATTTGACCGTTTTTAGGACCTCAATAGCCTGTCGAAGATGGAGTGCCAGATGAAGAGGAGTTTTGTGCATTTCGTATAGACTTGTAGAGCTTAGTGCAAGTTCTTGTGTGAAGGTATAGAAGGCTTTGTGCTAAAAGGCAAGGAAGAAGGATCTAGCGAGCTGCGCAGATCTTTTGTCCTGTGTGAAGTAAGGGTTTCTATGGCTCTATGCTTGTAACTGATTGGTCGATGATAATAAAGAAGAAGAGTTGGTGGATGTAGCCCCAAGGTTGGGGTGAACCACGTATATCCTGTGTTGTCTGCTTTGTGCCTTGTTCTGATGCATTGGTGTGATTATTTGCTAAGTGCTTTGACATGAGTAGATAGATCTGTTATATATGTTTATGCTTAGTGCTTATGATGTGTAGAATGTTAGGTCTGATACACATGTATATGCTAAGTGCTTGACCTGTTAGATCTAAATGCTCTGTGGACGATAAGTGATCAAACAATCTAGTCATTGTAAATGATGCGATGCTCTGTTGTATCTGGGAAGTGGTTATTGATTGCATATTGAAGATCCAGTAGTGTTGAGTGCTATATTAAGTAAGGAATCACAAATCCATGTCCTAGCTAAGGTTTCAGACACTTGAGTCCTACAACCACCCCTACCTCTACCTCGGGTGAGACTTCATCTACTTCATAGGTGTTGCCGAAAGGGCCGGTAGTTAGGGTTTTGTCGGTGCGTTGTTGTAGCATTGAACCATGGGTCTACCCCTGTGCCAACAAATGGTTCTGTTGCTGGGACTTGAAGCTGTGATTGATGGGAAATGAGAAGAAGAAGCTTGGTGCAAAAAGGTTAACCTAAAATTCTTGTGCAACGATCTATGCTCTAGTTCATAGTATTCTAACTGATCTGAAAGAAAGAGGATTGATCTAAAAGAAAAGAGGCCCGATCTGAAAGAAAATAGGTTGGATATGAAGAAAAGGAACAAGATCTGAATGATTTGTGCTCTGAGAAAGGTAAAAGTGGGGATTCTTGACTAAAAGAGGTAAGATTTGTAAGCTATGTGCTCTGATAAAGGTAAGACTAGTTAAAAGTTTTAGATCTGAAGGCTTTGTGCTCTGTAGAAGTAAGATAAGTGAAAATTTTTGTTTCTAAGGTATGGATCTAGGTATGTTTAATAGAGTTTATCCTAATTTGAAAACTGGGGCACTGATAGATGAAAGAAGGTTTGATATGAGTAGATCTGATAAGAATAATGATAGATATGTTATACCTATGCATAGAAAAAATGTTTAGACTAACAAATGGGTGCAGAATTCTAGAAAGAATTTTTTGCAGATTAGCTACCATGATCCTAGTGTGAAGTATAGAAGAAGTTGGGGATTGTTTAAAAGAAAGACACGAGTGACCCTCTGTTACAGCTGCAGAAAACCTGGACATATTGCTAAGGACTTCCCTGGCAGAGGATATAGTTGTCTTTGTTGCAAAGCTATGGACCATGAGGTATTGGATTGCCCTAGAATGATCGCTAGGCTGGAAGAAATGAATTTGAATTAGGAAAACCCTAAGGCAGATCCAGAAGAGGTAGAACCCCAACAAGAATTAGAGAAGGTATTGATACAAATGAAAGAGACCCTAAATGACCACTAATATGTTAGACTATCAGATATTTTCAAAGAAAAAGAGTGCATTGAAGCAATAATAGGAGACTTCGACATTGACTCTGTCCTTGATGAAGAGACACAAGTGAACATTATGCCAGAAAGAACCTGGGAATCTATAGAGAAGCCTTCTATGATCCCTTCATTAGGAGGAATAAGACTATTCAAAGGAAAACTGATGATGTTATGTGGAAATATCACTCAGATACCTATGACAGTCAATGGAAATTCGACAAAGGAAGACTTTGAGATTATTAAATTCATTGAAGACAACGCCCCGTTTACGATGTTACTAGGAAAATATTGGATTGATAGAGATCAAGCTAGAACGAAGGAAGAAGAAGAATTCTTAGAACAGAAGAGACAAGAGTTAAAATATTTCATGACCCGAAATATTGCACAGTTGATTGAAGAACAGGAGAACAGATCGAAGCTACTTGACACTAGAAGACCAGATATCGAAGCTACAAGAACATCGAAGGACATACCGAAGGTTGAAATTTCTACCCCAGAAGAAGTGATACAACTGAATCCTAGGAGAGGATCTCAACAGCGCGAAGTGACTATGCCCAAGGAAAATAAGAATTAGGATGGGAAAAGAACCAATGAGATGAAGCTCATGGGGAAAAAGGATAAGAAGATAAGTAAGAAGAAGGCCGGGATTGAGAAGCTACAGTAGGTTCCATAGGGTACCTCGCAGAAAGAAAATTTGCAGAATTGGAGCTTCGCTGGGATATTAGAACAATGACATATGCCACTTAGCTATGGAAAAGCAATGTAGCTGTTAGAAGCCGATATATCCATTTGACTACTGCTCCGAATGGCTGGAAAAGAATTTATGGTTTGCCACCAGACCATTGGACCATGCCATAATGGACAAAAGAAGAGTTAATGAGGCTCATAACTGTTGCAAGTAAACCGTTACCAAGATTTCATATTTATCTCATCGTGCCATGAACAAGGAACACTTTTTCCAATTGAGAATTTGAAGCCCGCAGACTAGCAATTTGTTGGCAGCCAATTCATTTTTTTAATTTGCCCTAAAAAACTGCCTACACCCCTTGTCTCATTAACGACAAATCATCATCACATTTTTCAACAAGACATCGTATTCATTTTTGCGAAAATTGCAATTTGGTTTCGCTTCATTTTTCACAACTGAAAGTGTGAAAACACCTCTTGCGTTGCTTAGATTGTCATCATCTTTTATTGATTTTGCTGAAAGACACTTGATCATTGGTTTATCACATTACTACAAAAGATTTTTTCAAACTTATACTCTTACCTTGATTGCGCATTTGGATCTATTTGGTTACTAAGCCATTGAGCATAAAGATTTACTGGTTACCTTTGACTCTATAAAGGTTGTGATTGATTTTGGTCTTATATGTTTTAGTCCCTATTGCTATGAGCTCTTGACTTATTGATCATATGAGATTTTTGGTTGCAATGTTCTAAAAACTTTGAAATATAAACATTTGGATGTGCAACAAATGCATTGGTAAGTTTATAAGGTCGATTTGGGAATAAAAACAATGGTTTGAGTTTCACAAAAGTGCATGGATTAATCTTTTGGATTTCTATGGGTTAAATTGATGCTTTGTGTATTGTTTTGTGAGTTGATATTACATTGAGCGATCATAGTTCAAACTATGTTTTGGCATGAATGAATTAACATTGGTTTGAAACGTTTGATTGACATGACAGATCGTGGTTAATGTTGGATTTCATGTTGAACAGAACTGTACACTTGGCGCATGATGATAACATATGGTGTTGGTTCTATTTCGGATGAATGACACGTTGATATGGTTGTACACCTATTTGGTTGGCTGATACATATGTTTTAAACGATTATGATTATGGATTGAATAGCACTGTACACAATCATTAATACATTGCATGGCAGTGGTAATCCCACCACCTTCGCACGCATGCAGTTAATTCCGGCCTCCCTGAGCGCTAAAACTGTTAAACCCTATCATTTTTGACCCTGTGCATTGTTTTGTTTTGTTCAGTTCAAACCCCACCATGCACAGAAGCTATGGCTCCTGTCGTAAGGGACGACCCCAATGGGTGCCAAGAACTATTAATGTTTGATGGTGTGTATAGCGACTTGGAAGAGTTCGTGTGGCTTCCGTTTATAAGGAAATTCGATGGTTATAACCTCACTGTGGCTCGACAATTTGCATTCTCGTTTGATGGCTGCCGAGCCAAAGTTGGAGATGTCCAGCTTGAAATCACTGAACAATTTCTCAGCTCGACAACCAGCCTGCCTGTTACGGGACAGAAGTGGTCCAAAAGATGCAAGGTTGACGATGTCCCGTGGACATTGTTATTTCAGTCTCGGACAGTGAACTCATGCGACAAAGGTTTGCCTGCGAAGATGTTGAAACCCCGCTGGTATGATCTCTTGATGATTATCAAGCAATTCGTTACTTGTGAAGGAAGGTACGGGTTCATTTTCTTGTTTCACCTGCATTTATTAATGGTGTTTATGGGTTTCAAACTTAGTATGCCCCATTATTTTCATTAAAGTTTGTTCAAAATGGCTAAAAGGTACAAGCGTAGCCAAGCTGACACCAGTCTCTTCCATTTGGGGTTGATTAAAATGATAGTGGTTTACGAGTTAAGGTTGCGTGGTGATTGTTGGGCTGATTTCCTTAGTCATAATGGATTCGAAGAATTGGACCCCCCACAGGTTGATAAGCCCATGGTAACCGAGACCAAGCCTACCCCTGTGCTTTATAGTGTTTTACTACCCAAACCTAAACCCGACCCACCTACAAGTTTGCCTATGGCTGTGACTAAACATGCCGAAGTTGATAAACCCTCGACCAAAAAGCCAAAACCTAAGACTGGTGCTAATTCAAAAGGAAAGAAAAGTGCAAGTTTAATCTCACACATGGTGAGGAATAAACCCAAGCCCCCTGTTAAATTAGAGCCTATCGTGGTCAGTGAAGACTCTGATTTTGAAGTTGAACGTTTTCTTGCCGATGAGTATCCTTACTCGGAAGGCTTGTGTAAAAAACCTCCTTATGATTTTGTCAAGAATTTGCCACCCTATCTGTAGGATAACCCTGACTTCCCTAGTATTGAACCACCCCATGAAACCCTTGGTGAATCATCGAAACCCTCGACTGATCAACCTGTTGCTGCACCTTGCGATCAATGTGGGTTATGGTTGGAAAGATACTACTTGGATGTACCTATGTTGCAGTCCAGAATCCACGATTTGGAAAGCCAAGTGGCAAAGCTCACTGGCCAGAATGCAAAGGTGCAACCCTCCGATAAGAGGCAACAAACCACGGGTTCAATCCTGTTCAAAAATGTCGAGTCTTCTACTGCAATTGTCAATTCAAAATTGACATAGTCTCAGCAACTGTGATGGTATAATTTTCACTCATTTATATTACTCTCTGTGTACATGTTTCGCCTACTCTGTTACATAAGCATGCTTTGCTGTATATAATTTTTGTCATCGTTTAAGATTTGATTGGATTTGGTTTTGATTCGGTGGATCATCGAATAGATATGAATGTTCAAGTTTAGTTCGATTCTCTGTTAATAAGACAAGTTGTTAATATTTTTAAAAATGAACTGTTGTTGGTATCCCGATTTTTCAAATACAGTCAATGGTATAATTCGAATTGGTTATGATATGAGTATGATTGATAAATGAGCTGACTGTTTCAATTCCCTTTGACCAAATTTCATACTTTTCTGGATACATAACCGAATTGCAACTAATTCAATTCTCATTGATTGCAACTTATTCGATCCATATATTGTTTGAATTGGATTCTGATTAAGGTTACAATATTATTTCTATAATTAACTCCGTGAAGTTTTGTGTTGATTCATGAATCTGTAGACTTTATCGTGCCTCTGTCCATTGACTGTGTAAAGATTCTTGAGTCAATATGATTTCATCCGATTGCAACGGAAGCTATTTACATATCGTGCTTTTAAATAAGTGATATCAATTTGTTGTTATGATTAAAATTGGTTAATGGTAGTTACGACCATTGTTTTAGGTCATAAACTGTGAACTGTTTGAAACTCAGCGAATGTTTTCTATGGCTGGATTCTGTGGATAAAGTTATGCATGAAATCGTGACAGCTTTCTATATTGGCAATTGATTAAATGAGTTGGATCTTATGCAAATCAATAATGATTGTTTTGTATCTAATACAATTTGGTTTACCATTGATTGCATTCCTGGAACAGTCTTGTTAAGATTTGATTCGATTTTGTGTCAATTGGAAAAACAGAGTATTCCTACTCTGTCCCGATTGTATTCTGTTCGATTTGGTTTGATTTAAAGGATTATTTTTATTGAATCATTAGTAATTCGTTTATTATTAAAAGATTATTGGATTTGATGTTATTTGATGATATCTGGTCCTGTTTACTATTCTAGACCAGCTACAGAATCAGAAGATTCTATAGCTAAGTCTTTAAAGTCAATTTTTTATTGTTTTTCTAATAAAAGATCCTTCTAACATGATTTTTGTGTTCTATTGCAAGCAAATTCGAATTGGCAATAGATAGCATGAGCAGTTAGGGGATGATCTACAGATTTTACTTGCACTTTATTTCCTTAGTTTAGGTGATTTTGGGAATATCTCCCAGGATATGTAAACTTATTTGGTATTATCCACAAGGATGTTTTACCTTGTGAGAAACCTATATAAACCTATGCTTTTGTAATAATCAAACATCCTCAGTTGGGGGAGAACCAGTATATAGAATTTTGATTCAGACTGGAGCAGAACTGGTGTCTTGTCATAGCTTTTGCTTTTCAATATATAAACACTTTGTTCCATGTTTTGTATATCATTTTGTTCATGGTTTAGTATTACTTTTCTATCTAAATCAAATTCAAGTGATATAATCTTATTATTGTCCTCTATATCTTGTTTCTTCCAAATAGATAAAAGACATAACAGTTGTTGATTCTGTTTGTGAATGATAGCTTTGTCTTCTTCATAAATCGAATTGTAATATATGAATTTGTTGCATAATAGGTTTTCCTTTTGCAGGAATTTATAATCAGAAAATTGTTATGATTTTCTTTTATGTCTTGTTTGTCCTGTAACATACTTCAAGAAGCAGCATAGCTGATCGTTTCCGAGAAGCTTTTGGACTTAACAGTGTGAATTTCTTCCTCCGAACAGCTTAGAAGCAATCATACACAGGGTAGACTTGGAGTGTTTCCAGGTTAATTAGAGTGTAGTTTACTATTTTCATTAAGTAGTTTAATTTATATGTAATCTTGGTTAGATTCATATTAGATCGTTTAATTTTAGTAAATTACATTAGATTGTTTAATTTCAGTTAGTTTACTTTCTTATTCATAAATCATAAAATCAAAAAAGAGTTATCTTCGTTGTCTTGGGACAGCAAGCAAATTAGTTTCACGGGTTTTATTCAAATCTGTAGATTGTATGCAATGTATATTTGTGAATAAAATGTAATTAACTTGATAATTAGATGGTTGATTTGAGTTATTATAATCATAGTTAGTATCTTGTATATATAATAGTTGGTAGTTCATAGTTAGATTAGTGAAGTTAGTTTCTTTCTTTGTTTTATTAGTTTCTAGTTTCCTTTATTATAGTTAGTTTCTTGTATTAAATTATAGTTAGTTTGCTTTATTTAGTTTAGTTAGATCACTTAGCTCATATCAACTTTTCTCTTTGGCTTCCTTAGGAGACCTTAGAGCAGCCAACGGAGCCGTTAAACTCGTCAGGGTGGTCCATTCCAAACGGCTTGGGTTATTTAGACAACCCCAGACCGGTTCCACTCTCTCAGTTGACGGACGGTCAATTTCGCCTGTCAACACAATTGCATACAGTTATCATTATGATCTTATTGTTCACTCTAGTGCAGTGTCTAAGACCATTTTGAACCCGATTATTTTATCCTGAGCACGTATGTCCGATGAGCTTACCACTACCGAAGAATCTGTAACATAAGTTCTCCTTGAGATAAGAACTGAGAGAGTCATTTCAGAGTGAGGGTTATCCACAGGATTACAGGCATCATCCATGAGAAGACTGGAAGCCTCTCCATCGACTGCTCGCACTGGTCCATCCTGGCCAGCCAATGAGAAACGTACTAAGCACAGAGATGACCTCACCAATGCCAAGATGATTCCAAGCATTCTACCTGCCTATCTACCCCCTCTGAGCAGCGCCATCAACCATGACAGTGTACCCCGAGAGTTTGAATATCATGTGATCACTGTGTATCTTCCGAAAGGGGTGCGCACAGTTCGCGTTGACCAGGATAAGCTCACAGCATTGAAATTTAGTGACTTCAACCTTGGAGACCGGAAATCTTACATCATGATTTCCTTGCATAAGTACTTAACCAGGACCAAAGGAAAGAATTTGAAGATTATCCCGCAACCATGGAACCAGAACCTCACGCAGTCCACACTGCTTAATGTGATGAAGATCCCTCACTTCGGCTGACACCAGGAAGTAAACACATGCATGGAATTGATGTTATCCTTCTACCATGGAGGTTACTTATGGTTGAACCATCACATCACTGTGTATCTGACCTTGATCAATCGGATCAAAGGGGTAATCATGCAGGGCCCTGAACCACATGAGTTTTAACCTAGAAGACCTCATACTGAGCATTATCCCAGTGAATCAAAGAGACGTATGGAGATGTAGAGAAGGGTACATGAGGTTACAAGGTAGCCTCTATCTAGAGCAATGCAGTGCACCTCACATGTCAGCTAATTGCAGGCAAGCTAGTTCGCAAGAACCAACCCACCCAAGTAATTGGATTCGTTGTTGACCTCGCCGGGAAGTGCGTAGAAGGACTACAAATGAATTAAGTGCAGTACCTCATGAACCAGCTAGAGCTTGATTGTAGAGGAGCGCATGACCAAGGATATGAGTTCCACTTCAACTGGCTTCTCATATTGATAGCTTTCATTGCATGGGAGATGCCGGAAGGTGAGACCTTCCCAGACATCAAGCCCTTTGAGCCTTTAGCTGCGAAGTTCAGTACCTTGTGGTACTCGAGTGATATGAACAAGTAGTGGCAATCCAATGTTGTCTTCCACACCTACTACAATCAATTGAAGATCACAATCTAGTCTACACCACGCATCACTCCGAACACCCTCTACAGGTTTCGGCCCCTGAAGAAGTTCAACGCAGACAGACACTTTATATACATCACACTGCGCGCTGACGAGCACAAGCAACATTTACAGTCCTATTATAAGTTAACAAAAGAAGACTTGGAAGAAATCACCAAGGAGTGGTCGGCAGACCTCCTCATCTCAGCAGACCCCGCGGAGATTTCTAACATCGATAGTCCAGAATCTGTGCATGATACCCTTGGACCAAGAAATACCAAGAAAGATGAAGAAGTTCAAGATGTCAATAGTACTTAGGAGAGAAACAAGGAAAATAGAATGAAGCGAAAGCAATGCTACAAAAAAACAAGGAACATTTTCTCGCAGAGAAACTCAAAGTACGAGAAAGGGTTCACAGCGCACTTCACTCTGTGACAGTCATAGAAGTGAAAACTGAGGAATGAGTCCCATAGAAGGTGGTGCAACTCGAAGAAGTAATCCAGCAGCTTCAACAACGCATCATAGATATGGAACTTCGTACCGTACCCGAGACTCCTCAAGAAATCAGAGACCTAAGAGAGGCAACTGCTCACAACAAAGTTAGTAGAATGAAAGCCCTTTCCTTGGAGTGCAAGCAACTGATCTCCAGGAGTTCTTAGACATATGAAAACCTTACAAAAAATACAGAGTTACAGGCGCTGGAGTCACAGCTCCAAGAAGCAAAGTAGCATGCAAATATGCTACAGGCACAACTGAAGGCCTTAACATCAGTTGAAAGAATGAAGAGGTTTCCCAAGCATCGCATAACCCAACAATAGATCCACACAATCCATAGCAAAGTGATGGAAGTCTCTCAATGACTTCAACCAGTGCAAGAGAAGGCATGCCAACTGTTCACCGAAGTTGAAAGCCAAGGAGACGAGTTAGAAAAGGTCATCATCACAGTAGAACAATGCCTAGAAGGGCCAGTCAATGACACACTCATCTAGGAGTTCACTGAGAAAGAGGTCGTAGCATTGTAGAAGATCGAAGCAGCTCGAGCCATGCTCGAGGCATTCAAGTTAGAATTTCTCAGACCATAGTGACTCGGGACGAGTGACAGGTGAGTGTTGGGGGCTTGTTGGCCCTTTACCAAGTTTTGGGAACACTTGGTCATATTTGACCATTTTTGGGACCTCGATAGCCTATCGAATATGGAGCGCCAGATGAAATGGATATTACAGAATCTCGGCCCACTTTTGGGTCCCTTTTTGGGTTTTGGGTATATGTAATGGGAAAGGGATGATAGCCCGTGGGTTTGCCCACTCTTAGGCCCATTTTGAATGTATAAATAGAGGAGTAATAGAGAAGAATATTGTATGTATGTGATATAGGCTAAGTTCCAAGGGAGGATCTGTGTGATCAAGAGTTTTTTTCATTCTGTATAGACTTGCAGAGCTTAGTGAAAGTCCCTGTGTGAAGATATAGAAGGATTTGTGTTGAAAGGAAAGGAAGAAGGATCTAGCGAGCTGCGTAGATCTTCTGTCCCATGTGAAGTAAGGGTTTCTATGTCCTTGTGATTGTAACCGATTGGTCGATGATAATAAAGAAGAAGAGTTTGTGGACATAGCCCCAATGTGGGGGTGAACCACATAAATCCTATGTTGTCCGCTTTGTGCCTTGTTCTGATGCATTGATGTGATTATTTGCTAAGTGCTTTGAGATGAGTAGATAGACCTGTTATATATGTTTATGCTTAGTTCTTATGATGTGTATAATGTTAGGTCTGATTCACATGTATATGCTAAGTGATTGACCTGTTAGATCTGAATGCTCTGTGGACGATAACTGATCAAACAATCTAGTCATCGTGAATGATGCGAAGCTCTGTTGTATCTGTGAAGTGGTTATTGATTTCATATTGAAGATCCGGTAGTGTTTAGTGCTATATTAAGTAAGGAATCATAGATCCATGTCCCAGATAATGTTGCAGACACTTGAATCCTGCAACCAACCCTACCTCTACCTCGAGTGAGACTTCATCTGCTTCATAGGTGTTGCTGAAAGGGCCGATAGTTAGGGTTTTGTTGGTGCGCTGTTGTAGTGTTGAACCCTGGTTTTTCCCCTGTGCTAACAAGAGGTACCTCCAAGGGCCTCCCATTCACATTTGGAACCAGTTAAGAAAAATCTTTCCATACTCCTATAAATAAAGGGCCATTAAATGCAAAAAAGAAGAATAATTTGAGTATTTTTATGTTGCTCATTTTTAGTTTTGGGAAGCCATCTTCCTCTTAGAAATCTTTGGGAATCCATAGAAAGTGTTAGTAATCTCTCCTCTTGAGTATTCCATCACTCTTTTCTTCACCATTTTCCTTTGTTAGCCATTGATACTAGAAATAAGACTTTGTACTTGGGGACTGGAGAGCCTTCCCAAGGAGGAAGAGGGACTCATAAGTTCCCATATTTTTCCAAGGAGTATCAATTCGAAGATCAATTTACTTGGTATATCTCTCTTGTGTTATCATTGTGCATTAATTTCAAGTTATTGTTTGTTTAGTTTATATTTATTTCACTGTTTTTTATTTCTTGTTTGTTTATTTTAGTTGAGTCACTAACCAACTAACTATCTATTGTTCTTTTTGGATATCCTAACTAGATAGTTAAAGGACCTCCTTTTTCTCACCCTTGTACCAAAAGGAACCCAATAGATTGGAGACCATACTAGGGAATTGAATAAAAATTATCCCCAAATAGGATGTTAGAGTTTTCTTTCTTACTTGTTTTCATGTACATGGGTCAAAACCAACCTAAACTCACCACTTGAGAGCAAGATTTCACCCCACAATAAAAGAATTTTATCAAAATCTTTGTCCCGCCAAATTTCTTGGGTGTGTTCAGGTTCGAGATGAACGGACGTGTGGTCCACGCACATTTGTGCTCTGCCAAAACTCTCCAAAAGCGCGTTCAGCACAATGTGCACACATGTTTATGATTCTACCATGTACCAGTCTTATTTTGGAAAAATTATAAGGCTTGAGTTTCCCATTACTACACAATAGTTTAGATTTGATTTTAGTACTTTGTAAAATCTAGTACAAGAAGGATGAGATCTCAGTATTCCATCCATAAACCCCACATCACACATAGATAATTAGGGAGATTAAAAGGAACCACAATATCTTTGATTTCCTTGATTTCCATGTGGATGGCTTAAAAGGTTTTGCATTTGAATTTTAGATCAAAGATTTCATTTTACAAAGTCATCATAGTAAACCATGACTAGAATACCATCTAAACCAATCTTGGAGTATGTTATTTCCTCGCACCTTAGTGATATTGGGAATCGGAAAAATAGGTTTCTTAGATAAGTCTCCATCTCCCTTGGTAAATCAAATCATTTTCGAAAAGAGGTGAATCCTCTCAACTTACTTGTTGAAAATTAGATCTTAAGAGAGTTGTAAGGGCCTATATGCCCACGTGCATGCAATTCTAGGATAGTTTTCAAATTTTTAGAGAAATTCACATAAGGAGTTTAAAAATTTTGTAAGGGCCCACACATGCCCACATGCTCACAATCTAGGACTAGTTTCAAGTTTTTTAGATTACAAAACACCTTAGGAAGATAAAGGGTCCAAGTAAGGATTATCACATCTGCCATGATAGATTAGTATTTCTTTTAGTTTGCAAGGGTCATTTTCAAACAAATTTACTAATTTATCTAAACAATATAAGTAACAGACCACACGATGTCCACCATGCTAAAATATTGAATTTAAATTATTAAAAACTTGTTTCACTATCACCACTCCTTGCACACACTCTCACTCATCCAAAAACCGTTTTTCTAGATACTTGAGACTCTTGTGGATTTCATTTGTTTAGAAAAGGGTCTTTTGTGCATGGTGACATTAAGAATGAAGTTGTTCCATGACCCCAACTTCGCAACCCTCTTTCACATTATAAAAACAACTATAATTAACCCACTTTCTAACCTCCACAGGAGGAACACAAAATAATTTGGTATTCTAAGTTACGATTTTGGGAATAGGGATCCAAAAATCTCCCCGTCATCATTTCTTATTTGAAACTTAGAAAGTTGTGAATTAGGGTCCCAAAATCCTCCCACTCAATAATTCCTATATCATACGGGAGGGAGACACCCATGAAGGGTCAAAGGATGAGGTCTAGTTGTTATGTGTGTGCCTCCTTAGGTCACCCTACCCTTGGAAAGCATCGAGCCTATGACCGATTTCTAAGGACAAAAATCTAAATTCCATGGTTGATGGAGGTAGCTTAGTATCCAAAAATTAGAATTTATCTACCCAAGGTGGCGGTTATGCACTGCAATCATACCTTAGTCAGATTTTGAACAATTGTTGGGAGATATCACTAGTACTTCCGGGATATGCCCCCTTCATCCCTCATTATAACTGATTGTTCATCCCTTCACTAGTTTCTCCTCAAGTGGGTTCTGGCTCCACTATCGAGAGATTTTTTGGAGGTCCAATGCTATTTGAGAGGAAGGAAGTTATGTCAAATAGGACACAAGCACCTTTTTTTTATTTATTATTTCTTCCAAGAGGAGTTACCGAAATATCAAACCATTTTTCACATTTTCTTGATGTATGATTTTCACCACTTGAAGTACATGCAATTTTACTAATACATTGTTTAAAGTAATTTGAAAGAATATTTCTCTATCATTCCTCACCACCATTTACACACACACACACACTTCTAGGCAGGAATCATAGGGGAACCATAATATCCCCATCATTCTAGATGCTTGAGAAATTTACCCCCAATTTTGGGTTATGTTCCTAATTTTGTTGAGACACCAACAATACCATCACATACACCAGTTAGTGCCACGTTATTTGGTTCAGGATTACTAGGAGCCACTTTTCTTAGAACCAATATCCTGAGAACATCCCAAACAAACCCTCCACCACAAGGAGGTAGAGCCCAAACATTTTCACAAAGTACATGCTCCCAAGGAACCACTTCCTCCCATAACATGGCATGGCCCACTCCTATCATTCCCTTTTTGGCTTCACTCAATATCCTCGATCTAACTAAACTGACAAATTATCCCATATTAGATGACCCCACGTGGCTGAATATGCCCACAAAAATACCTTCAAAGATCGCTAAGTTTGATGGAAAAGATGGAGATGATCCCACCAAACATGTCATGTCCTTCCACTTGTGGTTCTCTTCCAATATCATAATGGAGGATTCCATTCATCTAAGGTTATTTTAGAGAACCATCATTGGTACAACAACAAAATGATATGTGGATGACAATTTTAGAGCCCACACAACATTTGAATCATTAGCCAAAACATTCCTATCATTTTTTCAACTTCCCATCCATCATGATACTGGGTCTGAAATCCTACCAGAGTGAAAACAAAACACTAATACTCACATTTCAGACCATATTCATGAATGGCATAGATGTCACAACCTTTGTAAAGTGGACACCATCCCACAACAAATGGTGGATTAGTTCCTCTGATCACTCATTCCTACCCTTGCTAAAGATGTGGCCACAACTCTCCCCCAAAGTGAAGATGAATCCATCATTAAGGCACAATCGTTTGACCTCATTTACTCCTAATCAGGGTACCTATAAACTGTCCTTCAAGATTCTCCTCATCCTTTGTCTTTTGGTGAAGAAAAACATGAAACATCACATACCACCGATGGGTTGATCGACTCCATGGCTCATATCCAACCACACACACAATCAATACCTGCATATGGGACCAACCCATAATTTCAACCATATGGGGGAGAT
>JZKD02S0231459.1:844251-867052 GCA_000966675.3 Picea glauca
TGTGGCATCAACTCATTGTGTCCCACGTCCTCTGCTCCAAACCTGTTACCGCTTACCATCCTTCCAATCTTACCACCACCACCTCGATATGTCACACCCAAAACCCCTCCTTGCAAGTCCCATCTCCTGACCGTGTCAACATGTCCCCTCCATCTAACCATTACGGGTCATACCTCACTCATTTACCTCCCAATCACCACCCTCCACATCATATGAGTGTACACGTCTGACGTCCTTCACCTACCCTCTCATGCTCTAAAAGACCCATTGGCCATTTATTATGGGCTACGTAACCGTTATTCTTGTGACTTGTCATTTTCATCCAACAGATACCCATTCACTAATTTCCAACCAAGTTTCCAACATTCACATTCTACTCATACTTCCTGGGCACTAGAGACTCATTTTCCTTCACTTCTACAACAATTCACCCAGCCATAGCCTTTTTTACCTACCAATGTGTGTTTAATGTGCAGGTACCAGTGGAAATCAATTGCACCCAAATCTAAAAAGTCAAATGTTGAGGAAAATCCTTTCTTCCCACCTCCTGTCGATCTCAATCAGATTCCATTAGAAGACAAAGATTATTTAATCTCAGAAACCTTACGTGAATTCGATGTCGTTGAGTTATAGTCATGGTTTAAAGACACATTCATCGATCAGAGTGATGAAATTGGGATCTGGGAGTCAAATCTCCCTCTGTATCTTTTTCCCCAAGTCCACCATTTTCCAGAATTTTCCCTCAAATGCCAAGTGCACTACCTCTCTGACCAGAGAGCCATAATATCATCTTCTGTAATAACATTTTTCTCTATTACACCTAAGACCATCGATCAAATGATGCAGGTACCCAGAGATGAACCGCGTTTTCCCCTCACCATTCAAATTATGACAAAGATGTATCAGAACCTATCTTTTCCCTGAAGATTACAAATCTTTGATCTTTTCCTCCCGCAATACGCCCAATTTCCCAAGAAAAATCCCCCTTACCATTCCTCCATATTTTCAATAAGGGGAAACCAGATCATTTTATCACTTTGTTGTTTGCTAGGTTACTTATTGGACGAATGGGTGGATGAACCTATCCTAGGTTTCCTGTTCATTTTCCCTGCTGAAGAGAAGGTTTCCATCCAGTTCGACTACAACGTTCTTGGCCGAAAACCTACATGAGCAACTGTCAAATTTCCCCTCAGAAGGCATGTTCCAGTATTCTTCAATACTGGCCTACATGTTTATGTTTTATCAGACCGACAAATTCTCCTTTATCATGCATAAAATGGACTAGGATGGAAAACCGAAAGAAGTAACCTTATGGACTTCGCTGCTTAGAAGGAACTCCAATGAGTTCAGTTTTAAATAGTTTATTGAGTTGTTTTATCACCTAGCGGTAATCATGCTCAGTGCAATACCAGAGCTAAGGATAAACGAGGAGATCCAAAGAGTTATGCACCTTTCGAATCTCGCAAAGAGAGGGGACTAGTTCCTATATCAGAATCACATAGAGATCAGAGTGTATGGGTGTGAGCTAGCTCCATACAATTTTTCCAAGTATTTTCCTGTGTGGATATTTGAATTGGAGTATATTCATCAGATGATAAATTCAGATGAAATTCATTTTGTGTCTCTGAAGAAAAAAAACAGATGAGGATTAAAGGGAAAATAGGACCATTTATCTACAACAATTGAGCTGCTAGGGGAGAGGCAAATAAAATATTAAAAGAAATAAAATTCACCACCAATTTCATTTGGCATTATGATCCAAGTGGGATAATTGTAGATATGATGTCTAAAAATAAAATTTCACTCTATGCTCACACCCTCAAGCCAAAAATTGAAAAGTATGTGAACCAGATAGAGTGGGAGGAAAATACCCTGGTAGATACTGAATAGCAGGAATCTCCTTCAGTCACTATCTCACAAACTACCACTCCATAGGTACCAAAGGAAAAATGGCCAAGGATAGTTCCAAGTTCACGAGAATACAAGGTAGTATAATAGGCAAAGCATTCTTGGAGACTTTGTAGCCAGACCTCAACATACTACATGAGATAAAGTATATATTCATCATCAAACCAAATTTTTCCAAGTACACGGAGGTGGATGAAATATACCATAGAATACTCAAAGTCACCATCCCCAGTCAACTAAGATGGGAAGATTTGTGTAACTTGATCGAGTAGGAAATGAGGTGTACAAGATGAGTCGGCAGACAAATCAGTCAAATTCATGTGGGTGACTCACTAACGACCTTCCCCAGATTCAGCATGAAGAATTCGACACATCATTGACAGTTCCTAGATTTTTTGTATCTTGTTAGCTAGTTAGTTAGATTCAGGGGCTACCACGTCCTAATCATTTATGACAAGGTCGTTTGTAATTTTGATTATAAATACTTCTAACTTAGAAGTATTGAGGGTTGATTTTTATGCTCCAGCAAGCTGTAAGCACTGTAATTTTTATCAAGAAGATCTTTCAGTAATATAAAGAGACATTTCATCGGATTCCTGCATGTTATTTATTCGTGAAGTTTTCTATTCTCAGTTGAATGTGTATCGTTTCTAGATACCATCTTGTTTTTCTAGTCTAATCATTTAAAAGGAGTTAAAGTTACAGTATTTACCTTTGTGTACTCTGTTGCTATCTTTTAAAGATCTAAGTTTTTTCTTCGTATATTGTAGTCAAGAAATTCTTAAATACTTCTTGGTTATAATTAATCATCTCGCTTTGCTCCGCTAACCATCATTTTATTGCTAAATAATCCAGTAGTTTCATTATCCTGCCCTGTGAAAGGAATATTTATATCTATTCTTCGATCTCTACCTTTATAAAACAAACCCCATAGCCTAATGGACATGTAAAACCTTTCATCCATCTTATAAAAACAAACAACATTCGGTCCTACACTATTTAACTAGCCTAATATCTGAATTTTAAAACAAAGTTAAAACTTACAGAGAGATCCCTCTCTAAAACTGGTAAGGCTAGCTCCCAGTTTCGAAGTGGTTGAATAAGGTTACCTCTAGTAAATTTCTTCTACCTAACAACAACCTATGGTAATTTACAGAGTGCTAACAGAAATGGCGACCATACTTGGGACGAGCTGAACACTTTCCACCCCTTGATTTCTTTCCCCTAGACAAATAAAACCTTATTTCTGAACTAGTCACAAACCCTAAATTTATATAGAGATAATGTTCATAGGTTGTTAAATTTTGTATATAGTAGTTAAAAAAACTCCAAAAAGAAAAACAAAATCAAAAGTTCTGGCTCCTAAAAGAGTTTTTACTAGATCTCATCCTGACCCGGAACCTGCAATAGCAACAGACAATCCCGAAAGATTACTCAGGAACAAAAACACTGTAGAGGTTTCTAGGAGTCACAACCCACTTCTAAGGCCCCCTTCTCTCCTAGAGAATTCAGTGAAATGGCCTTAGATTAAACCGTCTTTTAGCCCAGGACCCCTGAAATACTCTCTTCTAGAGCTGAAGTTGATCAATGTTTTCACCCTGAATCTGATAAGTTTGAAGACCTAGTTGCGAATCTTGGTCAAGCCTTAGACAAACTCCATCTTCAACAGTTCATCAAACTTCATATTTTAACTATTGATGCAGTTTCTATTAAACCTAAAATAGGTTACTCCATTCCTCCCATCCCTTCATCTTCTACAGCTTCAGTCGCTACCTCTCCTATCACACAGGCTATTGTCCAGCCTCCTCCACTAATCATCCCGCGAGATATGCCCCATTGGCGTTAGTTTCCCCTTTACATGACATGGCTCAATATTATCAAACCAGACTCCCTCAGTTTGATAGTACTGGTCCCCTTAATTCACAACAACATGTCGACAAAATGAATGATTATTTTGATTTGCATGAAGTAGATGAAGTTGATGTGCAGATGAGACTATTTACGCAGAGTCCAACTGAAGAGGTAAAAAAGTGGTTCAAGGCCTTACTTGCTGCTACTATAACTAACATTGTTGTTTTTCATCGAGATTTCCTTGACAGGTGGGAGGTGAAAAAAACTCCTCTCCAGATCCTATCAGAATATGAGAACATCAGACGAAACCAAGGAGAGAAAGTGCAAGATTATTGCACTCATTTCAACAATATGTACAATGCAATTCCAACTAATATCAAACCACCACAAGGTTTGGCATTAATAAAGTTCCCTGATAGATTTGACGTAGATATGTCTTATCAACTAAGAGAGAGAAATTTTGCAACTCTGTAAGACATGCAAAAAAGTGTCGTCAGTGTAGAAGCAAATATTTTAGCTAGAAAGGCCAGGCAGAGAACATAAAAGAGGGTCACCATCAAAGAAGAACCTTCTACTTCCTCATCAGATGCCAAATTAGATTCTCTCACTGAAGCTATGGAGAAAATGATGGAGAGACTCACTATAACTGACAAAAACCTGCCTAGGGAGAACCAAGCTGCCCCTCAAATCAGAAACCCAAACTTCATAATAAATCCACTTCAGATCAGGTAGAGAGATCCTAGAGATCAAAGATAACAGAGGGGGTCTGATTAGCATATTAGACCACCTCTCCAGGAGAATTATGCCAATTATGGGGAGGAAGTAATCGAGGAGTTTGATGACACTCATATAAACCTGATGGGTGACCCTGATCATGATCATGAATCCATTTTCCTCACCCAGGAAGAGCACGAGATGTTTCTCCTTTCATAAACAGAGGTAAATGAAGAAGTTGAGAAAACAAAATAGTAAGCCTTTGAGAACGCTATAATGGAGGTTCACAGGTAGTATAACCTAAGGAGGAAGAAGGAAAATGAGAACTCTTCGAAGAAGGTTGCTGAAACCAAGAAATCCTCAGAAAACCCTCCCAAGAAAATCACTAGGTGAAATAATGTTGAAACTCCTGTGCAAAAAAATCCAGAAATGCTTAAAAGAGCAAGTCAGACCGAAGTTTCATTCACCATTAAAACAAGTGCACCTAGCCACAGAGCCCCTATTGATAAACTAGAAGTATAGACCTTAAGCAAAGTCGCCGCTCCTTTTAGCCTTGAAGGGGAACTAGCTAAATTGAAGATTCTCGTTCCCCTCTCTGAGCTGATGAACAAGAACACTTACAGGTCCCAGGTGATTAAAGCTTTGAGCATCGGACTTGAGATACGTAATAAGGATTTGAATGTTGGATCTAAGAATCACTTAGACATAGTAAATCTTGTTGATGACCAACCAAGGCTCTTGTTTGGTCCTGAAGTTGATGGTCAAACTGATAATGGTGTCGTGGCCCCTTTTTATATCAGCCTAAACATCCACAATTTGATATTACACAACGCTATGCTAGATTCGGGTGCCTCTCACAACCTAATGCCTAAAGTCATGATGGAAAAGTTGGGACTTGAGGTCACCATACCCTACAAAGATTTTCATTCGTTCGACTCCAGCAAAGTCAAATGCATAGGCCTAATCAAAGACTTATACATTACATTGGTCGAAATCTCATTAAAGAGTATGGTAATGGATATAATAGTTGCAGATATTCCCCCAAAATACGGTATGTTACTGTCAATATCATGGGGTGACAAGATGAAAGGAACCCTACAACTAGATATGTCCTATGCCACTATCCTGGTATTTGGATAGCAAAGAAGACTGTATCGAGAGACCTTGATGAAGTATATGGTCAG
This sequence comes from Picea glauca, assembly GCA_000966675.3. NCBI lineage: Eukaryota > Viridiplantae > Streptophyta > Pinopsida > Pinales > Pinaceae > Picea > Picea glauca. The sequence continues at coordinate 849,909 of JZKD02S0231459.1, forward strand.
TAGTCAGGAAAAGCTGCATAACTATCCATTATACTCTGCACACTCTGATCTAGAATCTTTCATTCTATACAACGATGGTGATGTGGAAGAACAAAATGCACAACTAGAAGATGATACATCTGATTGAAAGGATTATAAAACAACTGTCGAAGTAAGAAACCCCATGATTGAAGAGAGTGAGGAATTGCCAACATATTTTTGGAACATGGACTTCAATGGTGCAGTGAGTAAAGAAGGAGATGGAGATAGAGTTTGGTTGCATAACCACAGGTCAAGGTATTCCGAGAATCATTCTTACAAGATAAATTTTCAATGCACTAACAATGTAGTTGAGTACGAGGCTCTGATGCTCAGCCTAAAACTACTGAAGAAAGTTGGTGGCAAGCAGATCATGGTAAGGGGTGATTTTGAACTGATTATCAAGNTGTGGCATCAACTCATTGTGTCCCACGTCCTCTGCTCCAAACCTGTTACCGCTTACCATCCTTCCAATCTTACCACCACCACCTCGATATGTCACACCCAAAACCCCTCCTTGCAAGTCCCATCTCCTGACCGTGTCAACATGTCCCCTCCATCTAACCATTACGGGTCATACCTCACTCATTTACCTCCCAATCACCACCCTCCACATCATATGAGTGTACACGTCTGACGTCCTTCACCTACCCTCTCATGCTCTAAAAGACCCATTGGCCATTTATTATGGGCTACGTAACCGTTATTCTTGTGACTTGTCATTTTCATCCAACAGATACCCATTCACTAATTTCCAACCAAGTTTCCAACATTCACATTCTACTCATACTTCCTGGGCACTAGAGACTCATTTTCCTTCACTTCTACAACAATTCACCCAGCCATAGCCTTTTTTACCTACCAATGTGTGTTTAATGTGCAGGTACCAGTGGAAATCAATTGCACCCAAATCTAAAAAGTCAAATGTTGAGGAAAATCCTTTCTTCCCACCTCCTGTCGATCTCAATCAGATTCCATTAGAAGACAAAGATTATTTAATCTCAGAAACCTTACGTGAATTCGATGTCGTTGAGTTATAGTCATGGTTTAAAGACACATTCATCGATCAGAGTGATGAAATTGGGATCTGGGAGTCAAATCTCCCTCTGTATCTTTTTCCCCAAGTCCACCATTTTCCAGAATTTTCCCTCAAATGCCAAGTGCACTACCTCTCTGACCAGAGAGCCATAATATCATCTTCTGTAATAACATTTTTCTCTATTACACCTAAGACCATCGATCAAATGATGCAGGTACCCAGAGATGAACCGCGTTTTCCCCTCACCATTCAAATTATGACAAAGATGTATCAGAACCTATCTTTTCCCTGAAGATTACAAATCTTTGATCTTTTCCTCCCGCAATACGCCCAATTTCCCAAGAAAAATCCCCCTTACCATTCCTCCATATTTTCAATAAGGGGAAACCAGATCATTTTATCACTTTGTTGTTTGCTAGGTTACTTATTGGACGAATGGGTGGATGAACCTATCCTAGGTTTCCTGTTCATTTTCCCTGCTGAAGAGAAGGTTTCCATCCAGTTCGACTACAACGTTCTTGGCCGAAAACCTACATGAGCAACTGTCAAATTTCCCCTCAGAAGGCATGTTCCAGTATTCTTCAATACTGGCCTACATGTTTATGTTTTATCAGACCGACAAATTCTCCTTTCTCATGCATAAAATGGACCAGGATGGAAAACTGAAAGAAGTAACCTTATGGACTTCGCTGCTTAGAAGGAACTCCAATGAGTTCAGTTTTAAATAGTTTATTGAGTTGTTTTATCACCTAGCGGTAAGCATGCTCAGTGCAAGACCAGAGCCGAGGATAAACGAGGAGATCCAAAGAGTTATGCACCTTTCGAATCTCGCAAAGAGAGGGGACTGGTTCCTATATCAGAATCACATAGAGATCAGAGTGTATGGGTGTGAGCTAGCTCCATACAAATTTTCCAAGTATTTTCCTGTGTGGATATTTGAATTGGAGTATATTCATCAGATGATAAATTCAGATGAAATTCATTTTGTGTCTCTGAAGAAAAAAAACAGATGAGGATTAAAGGGAAAATAGGACCATTTATCTACAACAATTGAGCTGCTAGGGGAGAGGCAAATAAAATATTAAAAGAAATAAAATTCACCACCAATTTCATTTGGCATTATGATCCAAGTGGGATAATTGTAGATATGATGTCTAAAAATAAAATTTCACTCTATGCTCACACCCTCAAGCCAAAAATTGAAAAGTATGTGAACCAGATAGAGTGGGAGGAAAATACCCTGGTAGATACTGAATAGCAGGAATCTCCTTCAGTCACTATCTCACAAACTACCACTCCATAGGTACCAAAGGAAAAATGGCCAAGGATAGTTCCAAGTTCACGAGAATACAAGGTAGTATAATAGGCAAAGCATTCTTGGAGACTTTGTAGCCAGACCTCAACATACTACATGAGATAAAGTATATATTCATCATCAAACCAAATTTTTCCAAGTACACGGAGGTGGATGAAATATACCATAGAATACTCAAAGTCACCATCCCCAGTCAACTAAGATGGGAAGATTTGTGTAACTTGATCGAGTAGGAAATGAGGTGTACAAGATGAGTCGGCAGACAAATCAGTCAAATTCATGTGGGTGACTCACTAACGACCTTCCCCAGATTCAGCATGAAGAATTCGACACATCATTGACAGTTCCTAGATTTTTTGTATCTTGTTAGCTAGTTAGTTAGATTCAGGGGCTACCACGTCCTAATCATTTATGACAAGGTCGTTTGTAATTTTGATTATAAATACTTCTAACTTAGAAGTATTGAGGGTTGATTTTTATGCTCCAGCAAGCTGTAAGCACTGTAATTTTTATCAAGAAGATCTTTCAGTAATATAAAGAGACATTTCATCGGATTCCTGCATGTTATTTATTCGTGAAGTTTTCTATTCTCAGTTGAATGTGTATCGTTTCTAGATACCATCTTGTTTTTCTAGTCTAATCATTTAAAAGGAGTTAAAGTTACAGTATTTACCTTTGTGTACTCTGTTGCTATCTTTTAAAGATCTAAGTTTTTTCTTCGTATATTGTAGTCAAGAAATTCTTAAATACTTCTTGGTTATAATTAATCATCTCGCTTTGCTCCGCTAACCATCATTTTATTGCTAAATAATCCAGTAGTTTCATTATCCTGCCCTGTGAAAGGAATATTTATATCTATTCTTCGATCTCTACCTTTATAAAACAAACCCCATAGCCTAATGGACATGTAAAACCTTTCATCCATCTTATAAAAACAAACAACATTCGGTCCTACACTATTTAACTAGCCTAATATCTGAATTTTAAAACAAAGTTAAAACTTACAGAGAGATCCCTCTCTAAAACTGGTAAGGCTAGCTCCCAGTTTCGAAGTGGTTGAATAAGGTTACCTCTAGTAAATTTCTTCTACCTAACAACAACCTATGGTAATTTACAGAGTGCTAACAGAAATGGCGACCATACTTGGGACGAGCTGAACACTTTCCACCCCTTGATTTCTTTCCCCTAGACAAATAAAACCTTATTTCTGAACTAGTCACAAACCCTAAATTTATATAGAGATAATGTTCATAGGTTGTTAAATTTTGTATATAGTAGTTAAAAAAACTCCAAAAAGAAAAACAAAATCAAAAGTTCTGGCTCCTAAAAGAGTTTTTACTAGATCTCATCCTGACCCGGAACCTGCAATAGCAACAGACAATCCCGAAAGATTACTCAGGAACAAAAACACTGTAGAGGTTTCTAGGAGTCACAACCCACTTCTAAGGCCCCCTTCTCTCCTAGAGAATTCAGTGAAATGGCCTTAGATTAAACCGTCTTTTAGCCCAGGACCCCTGAAATACTCTCTTCTAGAGCTGAAGTTGATCAATGTTTTCACCCTGAATCTGATAAGTTTGAAGACCTAGTTGCGAATCTTGGTCAAGCCTTAGACAAACTCCATCTTCAACAGTTCATCAAACTTCATATTTTAACTATTGATGCAGTTTCTATTAAACCTAAAATAGGTTACTCCATTCCTCCCATCCCTTCATCTTCTACAGCTTCAGTCGCTACCTCTCCTATCACACAGGCTATTGTCCAGCCTCCTCCACTAATCATCCCGCGAGATATGCCCCATTGGCGTTAGTTTCCCCTTTACATGACATGGCTCAATATTATCAAACCAGACTCCCTCAGTTTGATAGTACTGGTCCCCTTAATTCACAACAACATGTCGACAAAATGAATGATTATTTTGATTTGCATGAAGTAGATGAAGTTGATGTGCAGATGAGACTATTTACGCAGAGTCCAACTGAAGAGGTAAAAAAGTGGTTCAAGGCCTTACTTGCTGCTACTATAACTAACATTGTTGTTTTTCATCGAGATTTCCTTGACAGGTGGGAGGTGAAAAAAACTCCTCTCCAGATCCTATCAGAATATGAGAACATCAGACGAAACCAAGGAGAGAAAGTGCAAGATTATTGCACTCATTTCAACAATATGTACAATGCAATTCCAACTAATATCAAACCACCACAAGGTTTGGCATTAATAAAGTTCCCTGATAGATTTGACGTAGATATGTCTTATCAACTAAGAGAGAGAAATTTTGCAACTCTGTAAGACATGCAAAAAAGTGTCGTCAGTGTAGAAGCAAATATTTTAGCTAGAAAGGCCAGGCAGAGAACATAAAAGAGGGTCACCATCAAAGAAGAACCTTCTACTTCCTCATCAGATGCCAAATTAGATTCTCTCACTGAAGCTATGGAGAAAATGATGGAGAGACTCACTATAACTGACAAAAACCTGCCTAGGGAGAACCAAGCTGCCCCTCAAATCAGAAACCCAAACTTCATAATAAATCCACTTCAGATCAGGTAGAGAGATCCTAGAGATCAAAGATAACAGAGGGGGTCTGATTAGCATATTAGACCACCTCTCCAGGAGAATTATGCCAATTATGGGGAGGAAGTAATCGAGGAGTTTGATGACACTCATATAAACCTGATGGGTGACCCTGATCATGATCATGAATCCATTTTCCTCACCCAGGAAGAGCACGAGATGTTTCTCCTTTCATAAACAGAGGTAAATGAAGAAGTTGAGAAAACAAAATAGTAAGCCTTTGAGAACGCTATAATGGAGGTTCACAGGTAGTATAACCTAAGGAGGAAGAAGGAAAATGAGAACTCTTCGAAGAAGGTTGCTGAAACCAAGAAATCCTCAGAAAACCCTCCCAAGAAAATCACTAGGTGAAATAATGTTGAAACTCCTGTGCAAAAAAATCCAGAAATGCTTAAAAGAGCAAGTCAGACCGAAGTTTCATTCACCATTAAAACAAGTGCACCTAGCCACAGAGCCCCTATTGATAAACTAGAAGTATAGACCTTAAGCAAAGTCGCCGCTCCTTTTAGCCTTGAAGGGGAACTAGCTAAATTGAAGATTCTCGTTCCCCTCTCTGAGCTGATGAACAAGAACACTTACAGGTCCCAGGTGATTAAAGCTTTGAGCATCGGACTTGAGATACGTAATAAGGATTTGAATGTTGGATCTAAGAATCACTTAGACATAGTAAATCTTGTTGATGACCAACCAAGGCTCTTGTTTGGTCCTGAAGTTGATGGTCAAACTGATAATGGTGTCGTGGCCCCTTTTTATATCAGCCTAAACATCCACAATTTGATATTACACAACGCTATGCTAGATTCGGGTGCCTCTCACAACCTAATGCCTAAAGTCATGATGGAAAAGTTGGGACTTGAGGTCACCATACCCTACAAAGATTTTCATTCGTTCGACTCCAGCAAAGTCAAATGCATAGGCCTAATCAAAGACTTATACATTACATTGGTCGAAATCTCATTAAAGAGTATGGTAATGGATATAATAGTTGCAGATATTCCCCCAAAATACGGTATGTTACTGTCAATATCATGGGGTGACAAGATGAAAGGAACCCTACAACTAGATATGTCCTATGCCACTATCCTGGTATTTGGATAGCAAAGAAGACTGTATCGAGAGACCTTGATGAAGTATATGGTCAGTAGTCAGGAAAAGCTGCATAACTATCCATTATACTCTGCACACTCTGATCTAGAATCTTTCATTCTATACAACGATGGTGATGTGGAAGAACAAAATGCACAACTAGAAGATGATACATCTGATTGAAAGGATTATAAAACAACTGTCGAAGTAAGAAACCCCATGATTGAAGAGAGTGAGGAATTGCCAACATATTTTTGGAACATGGACTTCAATGGTGCAGTGAGTAAAGAAGGAGATGGAGATAGAGTTTGGTTGCATAACCACAGGTCAAGGTATTCCGAGAATCATTCTTACAAGATAAATTTTCAATGCACTAACAATGTAGTTGAGTACGAGGCTCTGATGCTCAGCCTAAAACTACTGAAGAAAGTTGGTGGCAAGCAGATCATGGTAAGGGGTGATTTTGAACTGATTATCAAGNTGTGTCCCATGTCCAGTGCTCCAAACGTGTTACCACTTACCATCCTTCCAATATTACCACCACCACCTCGAGATGTCACACCCAAAACCCATCCTTGCAAGTCCCATCTCCTGACCCTGTCAGCATGTCTCCTCCATCTAACCATTACGGGTCATACCTCACTCGTTTACCTCCCAATAACCACCCTCCACATCATATGAATATACATGTTAGACGTCCTTCGCCTACCCTCTCATGCTCTAAAATACCCATTGGCCATTTATTATTGGCTACGTACCCGTTATTCTCGTGACTTGTCATTTTCATCCAACAGATACCCGTTCACTAATTTCCAACCCAGTTTCCATCATTCGCATTCTACTCATACTTCCTGTGCACTAGAGACTCATTTTCCTTCGCTTCTACAACAATTCACCCAACCATAGCCTTTTTTACCTACCAATGTGTGTTTAATGTGCAGGTACCGGTGGAAATCAATCGCACCCAAATCTAAAAAGTCAAATGTTGAGGAAAATCCTTTCTTCCCACCTCCTGTCGATATCGACTGGATTCCATTAGCAGACAAAGATTATTTAATCTCAGAAACCTTGTGCGAATTCGATGTCGTTGGTTACAGTCATGGTTTAAAGACACATTCATCGATCAGAGTGATGAAATTGGGATCTGGGAGTCAAATCTCCCTCTGTATCTTTTTCCCCAAGTCCACCGTTTTCCAAAATTTGCCCTCAAATGCCAAGCGCACCACCTCTCTGATCAGAAAGCCATAATATCGTCTTCTGGAAGAACATTTTTCTCTATTACACTCGAGACCATCGATCAAATGATGCAGGTACCTGGAGCCGAACCCCATTCTCCCCTCACCATTCAAATTTTGACAAAAATGTATCAGAACCTATCTTTTCTCCAAAGAGCGCAAATATTTGATCTTTTCCTCCCGCAATACACCCAATTTCCCAAGAAAAATTCCCCTTACCATTCCTCCATATTTTCAATAAGGGGAAACCAGATCATTTCATTACTTTGTTGTTTGCTAGGTTACTTCTTGGACGAATGGATGGATGAACCTATCCTAGGTTTCCTATTCATTTTCTCTGCTGAAAAGAAAGTTTCCATCTAGTTCAACTACAATGTTCTTGGCCGAAAACCTACATGAGAAATTGTCAAATTTCCCCACAGAAGGCATGTTCTGGTATTCTTCAATACTGGCCTACATGTTTATGTTTTATCAAACCGACAAATTCTCCTTTCTCATGCAGAAAATGGACCAGGACAGAAAACTGAAAGAAGTAACCTTATGGACTTCGCTGCTTAGAAGGAACTCCAATGAGTTCAGTTTTAAACAGTTTATTGAGTTGTTTTATCACCCAGTGGTAAGCATGCTCAGTGCAAGACCAGAGCCGAGGATAAATGAGGAGATTGAAAGTGTTATGCACCTTTCGGATCTCGTAAAGAGAGGGGACTGGTTCCTATATCAGAATCACATAGAGATCAAAGTGTATGGGTGTGAGCTAGCTCCATACAAATTTCCCAAGTATTTTCCTATGTGGATATTTGAACTGGATTATATTCGTCAAATGATAAATTCAGATGAAATTTATTTTGTGTCTTTGAAGAAAAAAAAAGATGAGGATTAAAGGGAAAATAGGACCATTTATCTACAACAGATGAGCTGCTAGGGGAGAGGCAAATAAAATATTAAAAGAAATAAAATTCAGCACTAGTTTCATTTGGCATTATGATCCAAGTGGGATCATTGCAGATATGATGTCTAAAAATAAAAGTTCACCCTATGCTCACACCCTCAAACCAAAAATTGAAAAGTATGTGAACCAGACAGAGTGGGAGGAAAATACCCTGGTAGATACTGAACAACAGGAATCTCCTTCAGTCACTATCTCACAAACTACCGCTCCATAGGTACCAAAGGAAAAATGGCCAAGGATAGTTCCCAGTTCGCGGGAATACAAGGTAGTATAATAGGTAAAGAGTTCTTGGAGACTTTGCAGCCAGACCTCAACATACTACACGAGATCAAGTATATTTTCATCATCAAACTGAATTTTGCCAAGTACACGGAGGTGGATGAAATATACCATAGAATACTCAAAGTAACCATCCCCAGTCAACTAAGATGGGAAGAGTTGTGTAACTTGATCGAGTAGGAAATGAGGTGTACAAGATGAGTTAACAAACAAATCAGTCAAATTCATGTGGGTGACTCACTAACGACCTGCCCCAGATTCAGTATGAAGAATTCGACACATCATTGACAGTTCCTAGATTTTTTGTATCTTGTTAGCTAGTTAGTTAGATTCAGGGGATGCCACGTCCTAATCATTTATGACAAGGTCGTTTGTAATTCTGATTATAAATACTTCTAACTTAGAAGTATTGAGGGTTGATTTTTATGCTCCAGCAAGCTATAAGCACTATAATTTTTATCAAGAAGATATTTCAGTAAGATAAAGAGACATTTCACAGGATTCCTGCATGTTATTTAGTCGTGAAGTATTCTATTCTCAGTTAAATATATTTTCTAGATACCATCTTGTTTTTCTAGTCTAACCATTTAAAAGGAGTTAAAGTTATAGTATTTACCTTTGCGTACTCTGTTGCTATCTTTTAAAGATCTAAGTGTTTTCTTCGTATATTGTAGTCAAGAAATTCTTAAATACTTATTGGTTATAATTAATCATCTCGCTTTGCTCTGCTAACCATCATTTTATTGTTAAAGAATCCAGTAGTTTCATTATCCTTCCCTGTGAAAGGAATATTTATATCTATTCTTCGATCTCTACCTTTATAAAACAAACCCCATAGCCCAATGGACGTGCAAAACCTTTCAACCATCTTATAAAAACAAACAACATTTGGTCCTGCACTATTTAACTAGCCTAATATCTGAATTTTAAAGCAAAGTTAAAACTTACAGAGAGATCCCTCTCTAAAACTGGTAAGGCTAGCTCCCAGTTTCGAAGTGGTTGGATAAGGTTACCTCTAGTAAATTTATTCTACCTAACAACAACCTATGGGAATTTACAGAGTGCTAACAGAAATGGTGACCATACTTGGGATGAACTGAACACTTTCCACCCCTTGCTTTCTTTCCCCTAGACAAATAAACCTTATTTCTGAACTAGTCACAAACCCTAAATTTATATAGAGATAATGTTCATAGGTTGTTAAAGTTTGTATATAGTAGTTGAAAAAACTCCAAAAAGAAAAACAAAATCAAAAGTCCTGGCTCTTAAAAGAGTTTTTACTAGATCTTATCCTGACCTGGAACCTGCAATAGCAACAGACAATCCTGAAAGATTACTCAGGAACAAAAACACTGTAGAGGTTTCTAGGAGTCATAGCCCACTTCTGAGGTCCCCTTCTCTCCCAGAGAAGTTATTTGCTTTTCAAGATCTTGAGTTTGATATATATTTTCAACAAAGCCTTTTCAGGACAAAATCTGGCAGTTTTGTCAGTGAAATGGCCTTAGATCAAACTGTCTTTTAGCCCAGGACCCCTGAAATACTCTCTCCTAGAGCTAAAGTTGATCAATGTTTTCGTCCTGAATCTGATAATTTTGAAGACCTAGTTGCGAATCTTGGTCAAGCCTTAGACAAACTCCATCTTCAACAGTTCATCAAACTTCCTATTTTAACTATTGTTGTAGTTTTTGTTAAACCTAAAATAGGTTACTCCATTCCTCCCATCCCTTCATCTTCTACAGCTTCAGTCGCTACCTCTCCTATCACATAGGTTGTTGTCCAGCCTCCTCCACCAATCATCCCGGGAGATATGCCCCATTGGTGTTAGTTTCCCCTTTACATGACATGGCTCAATATTATCAAACCAGACTCCCTCAGTTTGATAGTACTGGTCCCCTTAATTCACAACAACATTTTGACAAAATGAATGATTATTTTGATTTGCATGAAGTAGATGAAGTTAATGTGAAGATGAGACTATTTATGCAGAGTCCAACTAGAGAGGTAAAAAAGTGGTTCAAGACCTTACCTGCTGCTACTATAACTAACATTATTGTTTTTCATTGAGATTTCCTTGACAGGTGGGAGGTGAAGAAAAATCCTCTCCAGATCCTATCAAAGTATGAGAACATCAAACGAAACCAAGGAGAGACAGTGCAAGATTATTGCACTCATTTCAACAATACGTACAATGCAATTCCAACTAATATCAAACCACCATAAGGTTTGGCATTAATAAAGTTCCCCGATGGATTTGACGTAGATATGTTTTATCAATTAAGAGAGAGAAATGTTGCAACTCTGTAAGACATGCAAAAAAGTGTTGCTAGTGTAGAAGAAAATCTTTTAGCTAGAAGGGCCAGGCAGATAACATAAAAGAGGGTCACCATCAAAGAAGAACCTTCTACTTCCTCATCAGATGCCAAATTAGATTCTCTCACCGAAGCTATGGAGAAAATGATGGAGAGACTCACTATAACTGACATAAACCCGCCTAGGGAGAACCAAGCTGCCCCTCAAATCAGAAATCCAAACTTCAGAATAAATCCACTTCAGATTAGGCAGAGAGATCCTAGAGATCAAAGAGAACAGAGGGGGCCTGATTAACAGATCAGACCACCTCTCCAGGAGAATTGTGCCAATTATGGGGAGGAAGTAATCGAGGAGTTTGATGACACTCATATAAACCTGATGGGTGACCATGATCATGATCATGAATCCATTTTTCTCAGCCAGGAAGAGCACGAGATGTTTCTCCTTTCATAAACAAAGGTAAATGAAGAAGTTGAGAAAACAAAATAGTAAGCCTTTGAGAATGCTATAATAGAGGTTCACAAGTAGTATAACCTAAGGAGGAAGAAGGAAAATGAGAACTCTCTGAAGAAGGTTGTTGAAACCAAGAAAGCCTTAGAAAACCCTCCCAAGAAAATCACTGGGCGAAATAATGTTGAAACTCCTGTGCAAAAAACTCCAGAAATGCTTAAAAGAGCAAGTCAGACTGAAGTTTCATTCACCATTAAAACAAGTGCACCTGGCCACAGAGCCCCTATTGATAAAATAGAAGTATAGACCTTAAGCAAAACCACCGCTCCTTTCAGCCTTGAAGGGGAACTAGCTAAATTGAAGATTCCCATTCCCCTCTCTGAGCTGATGAAAAAGAATGCTTATAGGTCCCAGTTGATTAAAGCTTTGAACATCAGACTTGATATAGGTAATAAGGATTTGAATGTTGGATCTAAAAATCACTTAGACACAATAAATCTTGTTGATGACCGACCAGAGCTCTTGTTCGGTTGTGAAGTTGATGGTCAAACTGATAATGGTGCCGTGGCCCGTTTTTACATAAGCCTAAACATCCACGATCTGATATTACACAATGCTATGCTAGATTCGGGTGCCTCTCACAGCCTAATGCCCAAAGTCGTGATGGAAAATTTGGGACTTGAGGTCACCATACCCTACAAAGATTTTCATTCATTCGACTCCAGCAAAGTCAAATGCATAGGCCTGATCAAAGACTTATACATTACATTGGTCGAAATCTCATTAAAGAGTATGGTAATGGATATAGTAGTTGTAGATATTCCCCCAAAATACGGTATGTTACTATCAATATCATGGGGAGCCAAGCTGAAAGGAACCCTACAACTAGATATGTCCTATGCCACTATCCTGGTATTTGGACAGCAAAGAAGACTGTATCGAGAGACCTTGATGAAGTATATGGTCAGTAGTTAGAAAAAGCTGCATAACTATCCATTATACTCTACACACTCTGATCTAGAATTTTTCATTCTATACAACGATGGTGATGTGGAAGAACAAAATGCACAACTGGAAGATGATACATCTGATTGAAAGGATTATAAAACAACTTTTGAAGTAAGAAACCCGATGATTGAAGAGAGTGAGGAATTGCCAATAGATTTTTGGAACATGGACTTTGATGGTGCAGTGAGTAAAGAAGGAGCTGGAGATGGAGTTTGGTTGCATAACCACAGGTCAAGGTATTCCTAGAATCATTCTTACAAGCTAAATTTTCAATGCACTAACAATGTAGCTGAGTACGAGGCTCTGATGCTCAGCCTAAAACTACTAAAGAAAGTTGGTGGAAAACAGATCATGGTAAGGGGTGATTTTGAACTGATTATCAAGCAAATCAAAGGTGAGTATGCAACTAAACACCCTAGACTTAGGGCTTATAGGAATGTTGTTTTGGATGCTCTTCAATGCTTTATTGAAATCGACTTGCAGGTAATGCCTAGAGGAAAAAACATACTGGCAGTCAGGCTGGCCAGATCGGCAAATACCTGTAAAATTCCTTTTCGTCCCACTCACAAGTACACAATGGAGGTGAAGTGTAGACCAACCGTTCCTGACAACATCAGATACAGATAGGTATTTGAAAATGATGATCAAATTGAATACTTCCTACAATGTAAGAAAGATTTCGAATGTACAAACATAGATTTAGAAAATGATGATGAGATCATAAATAAATATGGTTTTGAAAGTGTTAGTGTAAATAACATAGATTCCAAAGAGTTCAATGAAAGTAAAGTAGATGTAGATGAATTGAATGAAAATGAGATAGATTCAGGTATTCTACAACTGAAAAGTAATTTGTTCCCTAGAAGTCTAGTTCCGCTAGAAGACTTATTCGATTTCAATGACGTAGCCAAAAAACCAAAAATTGAAGCTAGTGGTAAGGAAGTTGAAGAATGCAACATAGGAACAAAAGAAAAAACCAAGATGATAAAACTTTCTAAATCTCTACCCCCTAAGAAAAAACACATGTACGTTGAAATTTTTAAGGAATATGTGGATGTTTTTACCTAGGGTTATGGAGACTTAAAATCCTACGACACAAGTATCATATAGCATCTGATTCCATAAAAGAAGAACACAAACCTTTCAGACAAAAACTTAGGAGAATTAATCCCAAGTTGCTTCCCCTGATAGAGAAAGAAATCAAAAAGATGTATGATGCAAATATAATAGTCCCCTTGAGGTTTTCCAAATGGGTTTCTAACTTAGTTCCTACTAGGAAAAAAACTGGTGAGATCAGACTTTGCATAGATTTCATAAATCTGAACAAAGTCTCCCTCAAAGACAATTGCCCTTTGCCCAAAATGGACCACATTTTACAAAAGGTGGTTGGGTCCAGTAGGATCTCCTTGCTAGATATTTTCTCGGGTTACAACCAAGTTCTTTTCCATCCAGAAGATCAAGAGAAGACAACTTTTACCACACCCTAGGGAACCTTCATGTACGTAAAGATGCATTTTGGTCTGATGGACGTTGGGGCTAATTTTCAAAGTGAAATGGACATTTCTTTTGTGGATGAGACTGGAATATTTATATTCATTTATCTAGACAATGTGATTGTCTACTCCAAATCTGACGAGGAACACTTACTCCACCTGAGACGCGTGCTTGAGAAGTGCAAGAAATTTGGGATTTCATTGAATCCTAAGAAAATCTGTTTCAGGTTAGAGGAAGGTAAATTATTGGGACACATAATCTCGAAAGACGGAATTAAAATAGATCCCAATAGGATAGAATCCATCCAGAAGGTGGAACACCCTAGGAATATCAAATAACTACAATCTTTCATTGGAAAAATAAATTTCCTTAGAAGATTCATACCAAACTTGGTTGAACTTCTCAGGAATTTCACTAATATGTTGAGAAAAGACACGAAAATCAAATTGAACACCGATCCCAAACAATCATTTGAGTAGGTTAAACATGCGCTCACCCAAGCCCCAGTTCTGATCAGCCTAGATTACACCAAATAATTTTACCTTTTCTCCTTTGCATCTGAACACACCATAGCAGCAGTGCTGTTGTAGAAAAACAGTGAAGGGTACAAACAACCAATAACGTTTTTTAGAAAATATTTGAGAGATGTTGCTTTGAACTATAACATAATGGAGAAACAGGCTTTCACTCTAGTGAAAGCCATAAAGTACTTTAGATTCTATATTCTCCATTCACACATGATTGCATACATTTTGAACACAGTGGTTAAGGATATCTTGACCCAGAATAATCCAGATGGTAGAAGAGGGAAATGGATTGTGGTTATTCTGGAATACGACATTGAAATGAAACCTACTAAACTGATCAAAGGACAGGGTTTAGCCAAACTAATGGCTGAGTCTAATTTTCTTGCTCTAGATATTAATGTTTTGGCTGTAGTTGATAGACCGGAAAAGAAGGAAACTCCAAACATAAAAGAGGTATTCTTAAACTCCCCTTGGTATGCAGACCTCATTTTTGTACTCCAAAGTTTACAAGATCCTCTTGGTTTGACTAAAACCAATGATGGATTTATTAAATTGAAAGCATTGAAATTTTGTATTCTAGAAAGCAATCTCTATTGGAAAGATCCTGGTGGTGTTATTCTTAATTGCTTGTTAAAATACAAAGATGGAAAATTTATTCAAGATTTTCATGCGGGGGACTGTGGTGGGCACCTAAGCTAGAAGACCACAGCTAACAAGATTCTAATAGCTAGTTTCTACTAGCCTACTCTGTTCGCAGACATCCACTAGAAGGTTACTTCTTGCCAAAAGTGCCATATTTTTTAAGGTAAAAGGAAGCTTTTTCCACTCCCTATGAAACCCATCTCGGTTGAATCTCCTTTCCAACAATGGGGTCTAGACTTCATTGGTGAAATACATTTGTCCTCCTTGGGCCAACACAGGTGGATCCTCACGGCCATCGACTACTTCACCAAGTGGATCGAGGTTGTGCCATGCAGGCAATATACTAACTCTGTTATCATCATGTTTTTAGAAACTAACATTCTGTCTTGTTTTGGATGTCCCAGAAAAATTATAGTTGACAATGCAACGACTTTTAGATCCAAAAGGCTCATAGATTTTTGTAGTCAATATTGCATTATTCTGGGACACTCAACAACTTATTATCCACAAGGAAATGGGCTAGCTGATTCCTCTAACAAAAGTATGGTGAACATTCTTAGAAAGACACAACAAGAAAATAAGAAATCATGGCATAATAAGTTGGTTTTCGCACTCTGGGTTGACAGAATAAACACCAAAAGAGCAATTGGTATGTCTCCATACTAGTTGGTGTATGGCGCTGAAGAAGTTTTTCCTCTTTCATTAGGAGTCACGGTCATGAAACTATTGCAGGAAGTACAAGTAGAACCAAATGATGTCCAACGAAGGATAAATCAAATGATCCACCTACTGAAATCCAGAGAGGAAGTCTACAAAAAGACTCAAGTCATTTAAGAAGGTATAAAAAGGATTTATGACAAGAGAACTAAAAAATATGACTTTGAGTTAGGTGACTTGGTCCTCAAATGGTATTCCATAAATGAGGGTAAGGGAAAACACAAAAAATTTGATAGTTTATGGAAAGGACCTTACACCATTTAGGAATTCAGAGGAAATAATGCATTTTTCCTAAAAAACAATGATGGGACAGACCTGTGAGGTGGACCAATTAACGACAGGATGCTAAAGCATTACTTGCCTCCCCAATAGAGATCTCATGAATCCATTTTTCATTGTACATACCATTTCTTTTTCATTCAAGGTTTCATGTGGGTGATACGGATCAGATGGTTTAAGCCTGCAGTGAAGACCCTGAGCCACTAATCAATTCCACCAAGTGTCTGAAATAAAACAAAAACAGATAGTAGAAATAAAGTAAATGGAGGACAAAATTCGCAGACATCAGAAAATAGGTTCTTGGCACTTCACAAGGAGAGTATCATCCCCAGGTGGAGCCACTGTTATAATCCTATAATTTATAGGATCATCTGGTGACTGGAAAATTTCCACTATTGATGTTTGTTATCTTGCAAATAATATTTCATTCATGCAAATTATTTTCAAAAGAAAAAGAAAAGAAAAAAAAGAGAAAAATAATAAAGAGGGCATAAAATAAAATGGATAAAGCCCCATGCAATAATTATGACTTGATCCATATAGTTTAAGCATGTCCAAGTCCTTTAAATTTACGTTGATAGAATTAGTGAATAAGCTTGGCTAAACTGTCGAATCTTGGCCAAGTAGTTAGGTTAGCTAGTGAATAAATTTTACCAAACAGTCTAATCTTGGTCAAATAGCCCCAAGGTAGAGTAATTTTTTAGCCCAATAGTTCAAGCTAGGCTAAAGGTGTAGATAGGTAGGATAGGATATAGGTTATTCARTTTTMTTTCAATAAAATGTGTAAGATGATCAATAAAAAATGCATGAGCCTAATGTTGAAATGTTTTCCTAACCCCATGGTGATAAAAACTAGGGAAGCAGCGCACTAAACCCACAAAAATCCACTAAGCATAAGTTTTTCCTCATGAATTAAATTGCACCCGGAGATTAAAGACCATGTCGAGATCTACGACTAAGCTATTGGCACTCAGATCTATGGCTCAGATGATTTTTCGGACCCCCCTGACCATTATACCTTTAATGGTGGGGGTGCGGTGTCCGAAATAGCGATTAAATTGTGCACTCAGATCTATAGTCGTCCCGACAGCATGCAGATGGATGGTCCACAGGAGATTTCGGACCCCCTCAACCGTTCTACCTTTAACGGTGGGGGGGGTCCAATATGATGGATAAAGAGCATGCTTAGATCAATGAATGATCTAGCAATGCTCAGATCAACGATCAA
>JZKD02S0231459.1:874758-901582 GCA_000966675.3 Picea glauca
CAGCAGGCATCCATAGCCTCGGCAGGGATGTCATTTAACCCACTCAAGTACTTTAATCCCATCCAATAGTTGTCTATCCACATGATGTATACTTCCGTAAAAGTTAACTTAAAAACATATACCTGCTACCTCTCAACCTGACATTGTTTCGCTACCAGAAGGCCTATTTAGTACCCCAAAGAAGCTGTCTTGGTATCATGTGTGCATTTACCCATTGCCAATGATCTTGTTCAGTACCTCGACAAGTTTACACACACTTCCCACACTTAAGTGCTTCCAACCCTCTTATGCCACTTTTAAATAATAATACAATTATAGATTTCTTGATGACAAAGAGAGCGGGGTGATATTGGAGGTTAATTGCAATACAAGTGAATAGTTGATCATGTTTATTTATTTTCTTTCAAAACTAGAAGTTTTATCATGGTTTAGAGATTTTAGATTTCCTTTAAGAAATCATCTAGAGAATGGGGAAGCACTTAAAGTGATTCCTTAAGAATATGGATGACGTAAAAAGTTTAATTCTCAAAGATTTAAACCACATATCTGGTGTAATACTCTGGCAAAGACAATTTGAGGACAAAATGAAAGTGACAATTGCTTAAAAATCAATTGTCTCAGCTATATCTTAATATCAGAACCTTTTTGAATTATTTCAAATTGCTTGAAAAACAAAAGTCTTAAAATGAATGCTTCCTTCAACAATTGCTCTTTGATCAGAAATATATTGATTCAAAAAGACAGATAAGAAGAAAACTCATTCAAAGAAATCAAAGAAAACAAAAAACACACAACAAACCAAATCAAATTTTATTAATGGGATTTGAAATCGAAAGTACACAAAATCAAAACAACAAAATAAAACTTTTCAAGATACAATTTTGGCCAAAGATAAACTTGAGATTTTGGATTCGCTAGCATCTCACTGTAAAATAAAGGAAGAACTAAATCATATAAAATATCATGTGAGAGAAAGTTCTTTTCTTAAGATAGTGATGCATGAGGTGCTACTTTGACCAAGCATTATTATTAAAAATAAAAGAGACTAAAATAAAATTAGAAAATTCTTATTAAGATGAGTGCAGTCCTACTCGTGGCACCTTGGGTTAGGGTTGAATTGATAGTTCAAAATTACTTATCTCTTTACTTTCCATTTAAAAAATTTCATGATGATACTGCGTTTAGGAAAAGAAATGTTCAACAAAAAGAACAGAGAAAAGGGTTAAAGTGGACTTCCTTGACAACAGTCATATTATGGCTCCTTTGGTGTGCCCACTTGTGTTCATAACTGCATTATTACAAAAATAAACTTTGAGAAATAAAACTAAAAGAAAACCTACTCCTAAACCTACTCTAACTACTAAACAAATCAAAATACTAAGTGAAGTCATGCTTCCAATGTAGCCATCGGAGTAACTCCAATCCTACAATGGAAACAAAATAAAATATTACTAACAAGAATGGTAGTATATCGAAAAATAACAGAAATATATCATACTTACCTTTATCATCATCATTTAAAAACAAAGCAAGAATGACCTTACCAATCCCTTGAACATTCTTTTTGTATGAATCCTCTAGCCATTCTATAATTTTGTCATGGTATGGTTCATAATGGCATGGAAGAGTGTAAGTAAGTTTGAAAAACTTGTCAATATTATGGGGACCTGACATAACCATCAACCAAGGCCAAAGTGTCGCATCCTCCTGACAATTCTCCAAGTGTTCATCAATTTCTTCACATGGAGGATCTAAATAAATCATGTAATTCTTACTTCCTAGATATTTAGGTAGAAAAAAAGAAAGCACAACTTTATCTTTATTATGAAGATTTTTTAGATATGAATCTTCAAGCCATTCTAAGATCCTATCATAAAAATTAGGATGCAAACTATGACTTTGATGAAATGGGTATATCAATGGGGAACACATCATAAGAGGATTCATGACATCAATTAGAATATTGGTTTGAACGCTTCCTTTGATGATATTGATCGTTTCAAAATGTGAAGCATAAACATTAAAATTTGAATTAATCAAAGAACGGATAGAATATTTGATTTCCATAAGAATAAGTGCATTATCTTTTTCAACATTAAATCATGTAAAATCATCTTGCAACATGTCATTTTTCCATGCGAGTGACGGAAGTGAAAGAGCATCAAATCCAACTTCATAAATGTTATGTTTGGAATTAATTTCACCAAATTTTGGCATATCGAAAAGATTTGATTGTGATGGCAAAGAGTAAAATAATGTCGGTAAAGTATCAAGTCCACCAGAATCTAAGAAGATATTGGGATATAAAGAGTAAAAGGAATAAAAAATGAGCACATGAAAAGAATATCTTGAGCTATGATATTTAACAATGGTATTCTCAAGATATTGCTCTTTACTTTCCTTAAATGTTCACTCTGTTTTGGTGGTAAATTCTTCAACATAATATGATCATCTAAATTTCTCTCATGTATGATAGATAATTCAAAACTTTCACGACAAACATCTGATCTTTCTTGTGGATAAGGTATGATTTGTAGATGAGGGTTTAAGGTTTCTTATTTCAATTATAGATCTACATCTCTAATCAATTTCATTGGAATGTTAGAATGCTTAAGATCTTTTTTGTCACTTTAGTGTTCTTCAATAACTGAATTTAAGTACTGATTAGAGAAAGGGTTAGAACAATATGGACATTCGTCTTGACCCAACATAAAATCTTCTTCCACGATGGTCGAGGAATGAGTATACAATGACTCAGAGGAAAAACCAATTTGATTGTCAGTAAGAATCTTTTCAATAGATTCTACCTCCATTGCTTGTTCAAAATTTTTGGATCGATTCCCCTCATCCTGTGAACAAAATTCTTCTCACAATTGAGTGATAGGATTTGCAACCGATTCATCATTCGTGATTGAATGTGACTGGATGAAAGGGACGCAAGCATCATAGAGGATATTTAGTACAAATGACATGTCATCAAGATTAAATTTACAGAGAACATGATGGTTTCTTGTTGAAAATCCTTTTAGAGATGAATTTCCATTGATTAGTAAAGTCTGAAATTCTTCACATAATTGATTGTAATTATATTTTTCGAAAGCATCTAAAAATTCATCTACAAATTAAAACCAATTAATAATGTGATATGCTGGAAAAGACTCAAACCAATGTTTAATCCGCCCCCTGAAAGTGAAAGGAAAGAATCTAAACAAAACCTTTAAATCATAAATATCATGCTTGATGCATTTACACCAAAACTTGTTAAGATGGTCTTTTGCAGATACATCTCCCCCACCATCAAAGGTGAGTTTGGACAAGAGAGAGACTGTGTCATTGATAATATCAGGTAATGAGAAGTGGCAATCATGTTCCAACACAATGATTTGGGGAGCCATGGGGAATTAAATACATTCAAAACAAAGACTTCTACAAGGTCAACTTGTCAGTCTAACCTGCCTTCTAGTGCATTTCAATATGACACAGAAGAAAATTTTATAAATATGGAATTATGAAAACCTGAGGGGTAAAAAATTTAATCATTAAGTTTACCTCAACCCTCCCTCTAGTGCCATCCGTTGACGGGAAAATTTGACATGCTGTCAACTGGAAGAATAGATCTGGTCTGGGGTTGTCTAAATAACCCAAACCGTTTGGTGTAACCTATTCTGATGGGTTTAATGGCTCCGTTAGCCAATTAAAGTCCTAAAAATAATAAAAGAAATGAAACTAACCTAAAATATATGATTCTAACAAATGATATATTACTGACTAATGTTTATTAAAAAGAAATGTGAATATAAACAATCTATATATAGGTTACAAGGTTTTCATGAAATCTTGCGAAAATGATTGTTTGATAAGGTTTCTGAATCAAATATGAACAACACTTCTTTATGGTTTTTTTTAAAGATATTAAACAAATAAATACTAAATGAATATGATTGAAATAGTGACACAAAAGCAGTCAAAGCTAATTAATGTAATCTTGTATTCATTCATAAACAACTCTAAATAAAAGGAAAAAATGCATCTACTAACCTCTAACTGATCAGTCAACTGAGTTTATCTTCCTATGTTGTATGATCTCCTTCCTGTACATTGTTAAGGGAAACCTATAATAGAACAATACTAGAACTTCCAGAATACATTCAAAGAAGTATTTGATGTTGGAGTAAATTAATGACAACGGAAAGACATCTAATTCAAAATCCTATGATCTTAGGATGATCAATATTTAAGAATGAGAGAAAACTCAGATTTAAATATTAATGCTATCCAACATTTAACATTAAGAATAAATTCAAAAATGATCAAATGATAGATCAATCACACATAAAAAATGGAATAAGAAATTATGGACAACATATAACATTTAACAGTATGAAAACACCATATGATGACAAGTTAAAGCTAAAATCAACCATAATAATATTCTCATAATACAACAGTAATGAAAGAACGAAATGGAATAAGCATAACACAAGTCTAAAGCCAAAGATGAATTTATTTCCCATATTATTTCTCAAAATCACATGCCCATATTGTAGTCCTCGAAGAATTTTTTGGGATAATAGACTCTTAAAGAGAAAAACATTAATACATAAATGATAGCATTTAACCATGTATTGATAAAAAAGACTAAAGTTAATTTAAATCAATGCATAATCAATTATTCAAAGAATATGAAGATATTATAATGAAAACAAAACCATTTTACTCACATGACAAAAGCCATTAAGCAACTTGGAATTCCATATTCTTCTTTGAAAATACTCGTTCATTCTTCCAAAGATTCCAACCATCCATTACTCCATTTGAAAAGAAGAAAAGTTTACAAAATCAATAATATACAAAAGAGAAAGGATAAAAATCCTCCTCTCAATTTCCTCCCTCTCCATGGCTCTGAACTTTCTCATATATTTATACAACGAATGAATAGTCTGGGCATCACTAATCATTTCCGCCACCTAAAATTTGCCTCGTAAAGAGACAAAACTATATCTTGAATCGTATATTTGTTTGGGAAAATGTCTACATGGAAGCTAATTGGGTCCATTTGGGAGCTGGGTTTTCAACCGTTTCTTCAAATTCCAAATAGTTTGGCTGCAACCAGTTATGCACAATTGTCTGTCTGATCTTGACGCCTTTCCAAATTTTATCTATTGTTTCTCATAAAATTATTTGCAGCAATCCAATATTATTTTTGGATCAATCATCTTGAACATATTTAGATAATAAAATCAAGCCATGATCATATCCATACCAAATAACTGATAATAGAAACCTGTGAAACAAAAAAAAACCTAAATTAATAACATAAAATTTAATAACGTAAAAATTGTGAATAAAATAAAATCTAGAACAATAAAATAAAAAAATGAATTTAAACTAACTATAAGTTCTAAACAAACATTGTTTAAAATTTCCTTTCAAATATGATCTTAAAATTCTAGAACCTTCAAGTTAATGGAGAAGAAAAAAATATTAATTTTGGTTTTTTACAAAATCAAACAAATGATAAATAATTCTTTATTATTATTATTATTTTGAAATGAGATGCAAAATGAAAAAATAATTTAATTAATTAATATCACCAAATGATTTTATGAAAATGAGAAACCAACCAAGATATTATTTGATGAAGTATTGAACACATTATTCAAAATAGTCAAACTTTCTAATGAGCTAAAGAAAGAACACATAATAATAATTTAAATGAAAGTAAACAGTTGATAAAAATTAACGTTTTGTTTAAATTGAGATTTTTATGCTCCTTTCTAAATTTTGACATATACTCTTGTAATGAATGTCTCATACTATAGTGAATTTCTTAAGTTTGTCTCAAAGAAAGACAAGGTATGGAACTATTTGAAAAGGTTGATTCTGTAGCTCATTATAATTATCAAGATTTCGATGGGGGCCCTTTAAATTTTGTAAAAATTTAGGGGGATTTGTTGGGGCCCAATAGACCTGTACACAAAATGGACCACACTGCGGAAAGAAAGAGACCAAGCAGTGCATGAGTTCACAAATATCTTCCATACCTTATGCACCAAGCTGGGTATCAAATATTCTAAGCAACATTTGGTTCTTAAGTATCGCAATGGCCTGCATAGATACATCCAGGATGAAATGGAGTTTCTAGACATATCATCCTTGGGCACGACCTAACAATATCTTGTCAAAATCGAACAAAATCTCAAACAAAAGAAACAACAATTTGGGCCTGGGAACCCCTCATAACAAAATCATGGAAAGGGCGGCCCCAACCCAAAGAACATAGGACAGAGAAAAGACAAACTGCCTGAGGACAACCAGTCCAGGATTTAAGCAAAGAAGGAAACCAGAAAGAGAAAGAAAGATACCAGGAAGTGGTGCAACTTCCATAAGAGCCCCTGGAATAAAACTGTTGATTATCACTCAAAATATTCATTGGTGGCTGAGGTGAAAGCCTCTAAGTCATATGCAAGTTCTGACTCTGAGTCAAAACCAAAAATGGGGAGATGTATCATTGACGTAGAACCCAGTGCTACTATTGCTACCACCACGCTCTAGCCCGGCGAACCAGATGAGTCAGAGGAAGGCGAGCACCTTTTTCATTCACAGATGTTGGTGAAGGGTACCTCGCTGCACTTCATCGTTGATAGCAGTAGCCAGAAGAACCTCATCTCAGCAGAGGTTTTAACACGACTCTCCTGGCCGACAATGGCACACCCACAACCCTACACCATCAGATGGCTCTGCCAAGGAAGTGACATCCGCGTTAGCCAACAATGTCGCTTGTCATACGACATCGAGCCCTTCAAATTCAAGGTATTGTGTGATGTTTCCCCTCTCGAGCTTTGTAATTTTATTTTGGGACAACCATATTTATGGAAACACCATGCTATATATGAGTCTAGGCCTCACACTGTTATTATTAATTTGAACAAGAAATTGTATAGGATACCCTAGGTAGTCCCACCTAGTGTTATTTTCTTGATCTCTACCAAGCAATGAAGGAAGGTCATCTCTCAGATGAAGAAGTTTGTATTCTTCATGATTCACTCTCAGAATGAGAGAAACATCACAGCCACATCTAGGGTCTCTACGAACAACCTCTCCACACAGAAAAAGTAAGTGGATAAGGTCATGGAAGAATACTCAGATATCTTCTCCTCACCTACTAGGGTACCTCTACACTATCAGGTCAATCACCCCATCGATCTGACCCCCAACGCATCGCTACCCAATGGGGTAGTCTATCATTTCTCTTTGTTATAGAATGAGGAGGTCAAGCGGAATATCTAAGAACTACTCGACAAGGGGCACATATGTCCCATCTCATCACCTTGTGAGAGCCCAATCATGTTGGTACAGAAGAAATATGGAACCTGGTGACTCTGCATTGATTACCGGGCCTTGAATACAATCACAGTTAGAAACCAATACTCGATTGATATGACCACTAACCAATACTTTTTTAGTGGTGTATCTGGATGATATTCCCATTTACAACAAGACTTGGGTAGAACACTTGCAGAATATTCAACAGGTTTTTCACACCCTGTGGCAGCGCAAGCTATATACCAACTTGAAAAAATTATCCTTCAACATGGATAGGGTCAATTACCTGGGCTACATCGTTGATCAACATGACGTACATGTGGATCCAACCAAGATCCAAGTCATCCATGACTGTCCAACCCCAACCATACTCACTGATCTTTGGAGCTTCTTGGGCCTTGCCAATTTCTACCATAGGTTCATGTTGGGATTCTCCCATATTGCATGGGCCCTCAGCCAAGTAACCAGGGGTGGTGGTAAGGAGACATTTGTGTGGTGATGGTCCCAACAACAAGCGTTCGATGATTTTAAGTAGCGCTTGTGCTGAGCCACAGTAATTTCACTACCGGACCTGCAACAACCCTTTGAGATCGAGACAAATGTTTCAGACTATGTTGTGGGCGTTGTTCTCACTCAGCACGACCACCTCGTGGCATATTCTAGTGAGACATAGGTATTGTATGTTAGTACCCTACTTATGATAAATAAATGTACTCCATTGTACAAGCCTATCACCAGTGGAGACATTACATTCTTGGGAAGGATACAGTCATCCACACTAATCATAAGCCATTGTAGTTCATGTGGACACAAGGAAAATTGCAGAATGGTTGCCATTAGAAGTGGTTCACATACTTGTAGCAATTCCACCTTAACATCAAGTATAAAACATGAAGAACCAATCACGTCATTGATTGCCTCAACAGACTACCAGTCGTGACACTCACCACAAAGATAGACTCTTGCAGCCATGAGACCTTTGGATGGCCCAGACTCTATAAGACATACCTAGACTTTTCCACCACCTACCAATTGTTGGGTGCAAACATATTTGTCGCTAATTTCCATATTCAAGATGGGATGTTGTGTCGTTTGGAAAATATTTTCATTCCATCAAGCGAGTGAGTGAAGTTGATCTAGGGATCCCACTATAATCGGGTGGTAGGAAACTTTGGCATCAAATAGACAGTGACAATGTTGCAGAAATGTTTCTATTGGTCGAAAATTCAAGAGGAGGTCAACAATTATATCAGGTCTTTCACTACTTGTGCTATTACTAAACTGACCACTAAGAAATAGGGCATGTACACCCCTAAGGCCTACATGTCGGGCCTCCCATCCACCAAGTCGGGAAATGACTATGTTTTTGTGGTTGTTGATCATTTTTCTAAGATGTCGATTATGTCCACCTGCAAGAAGAGAATCACAGCAGAGACCACTGCCAAGTTCTTCTTTGAACGATTTTGGGTACTGTTAGCACTAAAAGTCACACTTTGATTGCTAAAGTGTAAGCTTAGAACCCATTAGAATGTAAAAGATAATCTTTGTTTTGAATAGGTGGATCATCAAGATGGATAAATAAAGAGAGAGAGGGATGCAAACTGTATATCAGTAGGCTACACCAATGGGCAATGGAGTCACAAACATCCTACTCATCGAAGGCACAAAAGATGATCAATAGAAAACAAGATTATGTGTTGATAGGCGGAAGAATAAAGAAGGAAAGCATAAGATAGAATGTTCACTAAACATATATCCTCTCAATTTAATGAATCAACAAATATTTGAATATAAACAATGATTGATGGGAAAAATACAGCAGATCCTCTGCTACTTAGGGATCCATAAATCATTGACAACCTTTGATAATCTGCAATATATTTAAATAAGAAGAAATATAGAAAAAAGATTTACAATCTGAAATCATAGCTTTCATGAGTCTCCAATAGCAGTAATGCTTCCAATCCTAAAATTCCCACAGGCTTACAAATAAACACACACAGGAAAACTGCCTACTACATCTCTCTCTAGCCTCTCTTGGCTCATGAATCCTCTTCTAAAATATATATCTCCTTAATTAAATAGAAAATAGCATCCAAATAAGCTTAGGAGGTCGAATCCCATCTCCTCCATTTGATTCTAAGCCTTGGAGATAGGTGGCAACAGTGAAAGAGACAAAAATCCAACAAACTGCTAATTTTCAGGAATTTGTTGGAAGTCATTAATAAATTGTTTCCACCTCATGCATGAGGCATTTGATGGAGATAAATATTAGGTGCAGGTTTCCCCTAACATCTAAATGATCCTTAAAAAAACATTTGAATCCTCCTTGACAAGTGGCAACCTCCCAACAAGGTGAATACCAAAACTGTGACCGCTACATGAAATTAGGTAGCACCGCTATGCAGATTCGGTAGCACCACTTATATGTCTAATATATCTCAAACCATAACACATTTTGAAAACTTGAGAGAGGTTTTTTTTATTTGGAATGTTATGAACAAAAAACTCCTCTAATTCTCAAAAATACCTTCTCAATTGTTCACAATCCAAGTTTTAAGTTAGTGACTCAAAACTGGTAAAATAACTCTGCACAATTCATTTTCTACCATAATTTAGGTAGAAAATTTTGGTAGCGCCTGCCTGTGTGTCTGTGTGCGATTGGGTAGTGCAAATCCGTGAGTGATTTTTATGGTTGAACTTGGAGATTGGGCATAACCCAATATAATTTCAATTTTCTCCAAAATAAATAAAATATCCCATAACAATTGTATTCATTTGCCAAAATGAATAATGAAGGATTTATGCAACGTTGAGGCATAAACCAATCTTATACTAACATAGGCTCAATGGGGGATAGATTCATCCCTGTGAGGATCTAAGAACTCTTTTAGTTTCAGTGCCTTATCCTAGTGATTCTCCCAACCTTTAACCTCTATAATCTGCTTTGATCTGTGAACTTCAATTGAAACCAAATGCAAATGAAAACTGAAACTGACGAAAATGATGAAAATGATGCTTGTTCAACAAGGTTATTGCACACACCTTCTCTAATTATTGGGAAAATGAAGCATTCAAGTTACATGAAACAACCAATGAAGCCTTTTCATCATTTTTTCAACTGTTTGAAGCTTTGAAATGTTCTTCCTTAAGAACCAGAGATAATTCTTACTTGAAGGCACGTCGAAGAAACATTTGGCAATACACTTTCCATTGAAGAAATCAATGAGACTAGGCCCACTTTCTGCTTGCAGACAGGCTACAAATGGATCCTAAAAAACATCATCAATACTTGCCCCTGTGACATTTCTTTGTGTAAAAAGGAAAAGTATTGCATTAGTTCCTTCCTCCACTGTTTTTGGTTGTTGTATGGCTTGTTGATTTTTTGATTCATCCTCAATGCATATGGCCTTGGTCCACTCCTGTTCATGAGTTGTATTATGAAAAAGGCTTAGTGATTCTTGTCTTTCTTTAATTTCAACCTTTCTCATGGAATTTGATCTTGGCTACTTGATGAAATTGATCTTGTGTCTTGAAGACGAATATGGGGTTGGTAGGGTAGTTCACAACAATTAAAAGTGCTTGGGAAACTACATTCTTCTGTCTTATCTTCTGATTGTGAGGGATATTCATCATAGCTTGGCTTATGGTCCCAATTTCTTAGTTTTTTACCCTCTAAAATTAGATTATCATCTCTTTTTTTTTCCAGCAACAAAAATATGACACGAGGGTTGAAACAAGCTATTATTTCTTTGATGTGAAGGGTACTTCTCTGATATAAGGTATTCAACAGACTATTCATGGAAATCATCTTCATAATCATCATACAAAGGTGAATCAATTACCATTTTACTATTAATAGCTGAGGGGATTAGTACGATAGCTAGGACAACTGGTTGTTCAGTGAAAACATCCTCATAGTCATCAAAACTTGGAAAATCATGGAACACTGGTTCATTAACAATAAGAGGGATTACAAAAACAATTGGTAAGCTATGAATTCATTCATGAAAATCTGCAACACTATTCTCATGATGAAAATAAATCTGAACCTACTATGACCTCTTGACTTGAAGAATCGAGAAAAGGAGGAGAAAGAGAAATGATGGATTGTCCATATTGATCTTTCTCTTGGGGACCTAGATTTTGACATGAATGATGCATTTTTTCTTCAAATTTAGGAAAAGAATTATGAAACTCATCATTTAATTCATTCTCTCTACAATCGTCCCCTTCATCATTACTACTAGATTAATCACTTGTTGAATCCTGAATATATGAGGCATACCCCTCACAACAATTCTCAAAAAGTCTTTCAGCTGTATAAATTATCTTTCAATGAGAATAAAAAACATCATGAAATTCCTTCAAAGAGGAAATACTAGAAGCAAGGAGTGCTCTATTCCATTTCCTTACATCGCCTTCCAATGAATACATGAACATTTTCATCAATATATCTTCATGATGGATGTCAAGTTGTTGTATCAAAGCATGAAATTCATGAACATGCTCAAAAGGGTTGTCATCTTCACCTTCATAAAATCTGGGAAACACATCTTTCCATTCATCAATTTGAGTCACATGATGTGGATAACCATCTATGGCTAAGAAATTGAGTGGGGAAAACCTTATGGCCAGGATAGCCTTCATATCCATTTAATTTTTCTCATCCCTAGTGGAGTCACCAACAGATTTTGAACAATGAAGTCACCATGGTGAATGTGCAGTATTGAAGGTGTGCAACTTCAGTCACCATCTAAATATAGAGATGTGCAATGTCGTTCTTCCCAAGGATCTTTTCAATCTGCTCAAATCCATCCCTGACAATGGAGCCAATTATGTTAACACTAAAAGTCACACTTTGACTACTAAAGTGTAAGCTCAACACCCATTAGATTGTAAAATATAATTTTGTTTTTGAATAGGTGGATCAACAAGATGGATAAAGAAAGAGAGAGAGGGTTACAAACTGTAGATAAGTAGGATACACCAATGGGAAATGGAGTCACAAACATCCTACTCATCAAAGGCACAAATGATGCTCAATAGAAAACAAGATTATATGTTGATAGGTGGAAGAATGAAGAAGGAAAACATAATATAGAATGTTCACTAAACAAAGATCCTCTCAATTTAATGAATCAATAAATACTTGAATACAAACAATGATTGATGGGAAAAATACAACAAATCCTCTGTTGATTAGGGATCCATAAAGCATTGATAGCCTTTGATCCTCAAATATGCAATATATTCAAATAAGAATAAATATAAACAAAAGAGTTACAATATGAAATCACAACTCTCATGAGTTTCCAATGGCAGTAATGCTTATAATCCTAAAATGCCCATAGGCTTACAAATAAACACACACAGGAAAACTACCTACTACATCTCTCTCTAGCCTCTCTTGGCTCATGAATACTCTTCTCCAATAGAGATCTCATTCCTTAAATATAAAATAACATCCAAATAACCTTAGGAGGTTGAATCCCATCTCCTCCATTGTATTCTAAGACTTGGAGATAGGTGGCAACAATCAAAGAGACAAAAAGCCAACAAACTACTAATTTTCAGGAATTTGTTGGAAGTCATTAATAAATTGTTTCCACCTCATGCATGAGGCCTTTGATGGAGCTAAATATTAGTTATAGGTGTCCCTTGAAATCTAAATTATCCTTGAGAATCCATTTGAATCCTCTTTGACAGGTGGCAACCTCGCAATAAGGCAAATACCAAAATCACGACTGCTACAGGAAATTAGGTAGCGTCGTTGTGCAGATTTGGTAGTGCCACATCTATGTCTAATATCTCTCAAAATATTACACATTTTGAAAACTGGAAAGAGGTTTTTGTTATTTGGAATGTTTTCAACAATAACCTCCTCCATTTTTCAAAAATACCTTCTCAATTGTTCACAATCCAAGTTTTAAGTTAGTGACTCAAAACTGGTAAAATAACTCTGCACAATTCGTTTTCTGCCAGAATTTAGGTAGCGAATTAAGGTAGTGCCCACCTATGTGTCTGCATGAGATTGGGTAGCACAAATACATGAGTGATTTTGATTCTTGAACTTGGATATTGGGCATAATATAATTTCAATTTTCCCCAAAATAAATAAAATATCCCATAACAAGTGTATTCATTTGCCAAAATGATTAATGATGTATTTATGCAATGTTGAGGCATAAAACAATATTGTGCTAACAGGTACATTTTGGAATCCCATAAACCATTGTCTTATATTGGGAAAATAAATTTCTCAACACATTCTGGTCGAGCCTCTAGTCCCTGCTGGACACCAATATCACCAAATCCACAAGCTTACACCCCTAGACAGATGGCCAAACAGAGGTCGTAAATTGAATGATTGTGCATATTTTGCGCATGTATAATTCCAAGAAACCTCGCACATGGGATGAGATTCTTCCCTATTTCCAACATAGCTACAACCGAGCCCTACATATCTAAACCAGACGTAACTCCTTTTAGGTGGGGTTGGGATTCCATCCATTGGGTCCCATAGATGTTGCACTACCCCTTGCGCTCACCTCAGCCAATTCATCTCCTACACCAACTGAAGCTGAAAAATCCACCTGGTTCATTGAGAAGATCCACCATATCCACTAATAGGTTCACGATATCCTACAAAAGTCCAATGACAAGTACAAGCATCGCCATGATCAACATTCAGTTTCATATCAGTTTCATGCGGGCGACAAATTTTGGTTACACTTGCAGAAAGAATGCCTTACAAGACCCCATCAAAATATTCCTCCATTTCTTTATGGGTCGTGTTATCACACAATTTGTACTTTCCCAAAATCCAAAGGCAAGTGAACGGTAAATTGGCGTAACAGAAGGTTGTCCTATCATTGTCACCTAAATAAGACACATATTTCTCTTTAGGGGTGAAATCCCAGGGGAGACATCCCCTGTGACCTGGGGGTTTCAGAAGGCAAAGGTTATAGTATCAAGAAATTTATTCCTCTCTCTCAAGTCACATTGATCATAAAGTCCCAAAGGTTTAATAATATGAAGCAAAGATATGCTTAAGTGCACCTGCCCAGATCAAGGCAACAAGAAAAACACTATTGCAAGTAACAATTGATATTAGTTCTTCGTAAAACCTTGGAATTTTAATAAAAGCAATAATTTGATATACAAGATGAAGAAAACATAAATTTATAGCAGCAATGTATATATGATGATAGCTTCACAATTTATGCCTTAAACAAGCTTCGAAATGACCCAAAATGGTAACCTAGAATTAGCAATATGCTAGCACTTGTCAGAAGCTAGGAAGGCAATGTAATAATGAACATTAACACTTGTTTTTAGAAAATTTTACTGTTGTGATATATGGTTGTAGCTTAATTTTTTAATAGCAACAAGAATGTTAGTGAATTAGTCTAATCTAGGGTTAGGAATAGTTAGCAAAGAGCTTGAGGTAGATGGTTTGAGGGTTGTTTTCATCTATCAACCAAATGTAAGGTATAAACCAATGTATCTAGGGTTAATGGAGTCACTTTTTGCAGAAACAATCTTGAAGTAAAAAAATGATAATAAGTGAACTAAAGACAAGATGGAGGATGATTGAGGTGTTCATAACCCAAGGCCTCAATCACCAAACCCTAGAAGGAAAACGACTACTAGGAAGTAGGTAACCCTGGGTCCTAGCGGTTTTCCTTATTCTTTAGCTCAAGCTTGAGATAAATAAAATCTTGATGAATAAATGGTATTAGATTGCTACAAATGTAGGGCTCTCACACATTATTCAATAGAGATTTCTTTTAGCAAAATCAACCAGGTGGATAGCTATTGAGATAAGGACAATAACATGTGCTTATTCTCCTAGGGTTTTACACTTGCAATTTCATAATATTAATAAATGTAAAGAAATAAATACCATAACCATTCAAAGAAATAAGAATTACATATTTTCAATTACATTCACCAAGAATAATCTAGCTATATGCCCTAGTTGAAGACTTTCCACCATGAAAATTCCAAAATACACCCAAAGAAGCCTCCTCCAAGAGTTGTGCACCACTTAATTTCATCCAATAAGCCTTAAAGAGGCCGAATTTCAGACCTCACTTATGTAAGTGAAAGATGATGAAAAAATACAAGGGACTTTTCCCTTATTTATACAATTCAAATGACCTTTAATTACAAATTAGGTCAAAAAAGGATGACATGGCTAGTTACATCAAATATCCTATTTTTTACATAAATTTGACAAATTAAACCCTACAATGTGCAAAATAGGTGATGTGATGCCCTTCTAGGGTGACGTTGGGCCTCTTAAGTGAGACATTTTCCTCCAAGAGAAAAATGTTAGGCCTTCCAAGGCCTCTGGATCATGCCACACGTGCCACTTGGCACACAACTGCCTCCATCATGTCCATCTGATGTTGGGTGACGTCATGGGACTTCCAACGCCAAATTTGAAGGGGAAAGGAAAGTCCCCCCTGGGTCCAAGATTTCCAAGGTGTCTCTGCTGGAACACCCTCCTCTCTCTCTAGTACAAGCCTCTAGTATATGTATTCCCCTGCCTGGGGTCTCAACATCCATCTAGTGGGATTTTATCCCTATGGAGGTCTGAGCTAATCATCTCCCCATATGAACCTGTCCGTCGGGTGTGGTACTGTAGTAAAAAAAACTACCCCCTCCATGGGCTCATATTTCACAGGGATCATAGCAATGTCAATCACATCTAATACTCAAGTTACCCAAACATGAGCATAAATCCCCCCTTTTCTTGGATAAGTGCTCAAAGACGTTATGCTATTTTACAAGTGAGGTTTGGAGAGGGTTCCAGGACATCCTATTGGGATAATTCTCCATAGGTGTGGGTTGTTTTCCAAGTGAAGACCAATCTAGGTCATGTAAGTGCATGAGATGGTGTGGGGGATGTTTGGGAAAAAGGGTGCAATGATCACATGGAAATGTAGGTCTTACCTGTGGGTGCCTCTGAAGAGGTTTATCTGCACCTTCTCATGGATGTAATTGTTTCCTATCCCATTCAATGCCTTTTTACTTTTTATCTTATTAATTTTTCTTTAAAGAGAATAGTTGGGGGACACTGCCCTGGTGTGGTGACCAGTGGTGACACCGTTACCCACAAGCATTTCATATAAGTGAGAAGGTTGGCTCATGATGAGACCCCCTTTCTCTTGGCTATGCCACAATGATCCATTACCCTGGCGTGGTGACCATATGAATAGTAGTGTCATACCACCACATGCCCATGGACTTAATAGGTTAGCTTGTGATGAGATCCCCTTTCCACCAACTAGGTCTTGAGCTTTATCTTTTTTTAGGTTCCTTATTTTCTTTCTTTCTCAGGGATCCCTAGGCGAAGCATCTCAAGGGTTTTATCTTTCTATTTTAACTTTTTCCATCTACTTTTACCCTCTAGGCCTTTAGCCCATTCTTCCCACAAGTCAAGGTACAACCCTTACTATATTTCCAAACCCAATGCCCAAACCAATGTAGGGGATGGATGAGAGGGAAGATGACAAAAAGTGATAAGTATGGTAGGAATAAACGATGAACTTTCACAAACCCACCCAGTGGAAACTCACTCCTAAGGGAACTAACTTGCTAGGGAATTTTGTCATCCCCCCAGGTATGGGAAAGTCAAAAGGCATAAAGTCCAAGCACACGTCATGAAGAAAAAGATAATTAAATGCACATATTAAAATTCTTTGAGAATCAGAGTGATACATACCATGATACTCGGACTCATTACCTCATGGAGAAAGACCCACTACTACTTTAGAACTAGGACGATGGGTTGGATGTTATTGCTACTGACAAAATGGAGGCACTGAAGAAGAAGGATGGGCCCTCTAGGGGAAGGCTCATGTCAATATGGCTCTCGGTGCTCCATGTCTAGACCTTTGGGCCTCGATACATAATATCCTTAGTTATCCATAGGATAGGGGATAACATTTGGCTCCAACTCAGGGACATGTTATCACTGTAGAGTGCATGAGAACCTTGACATCTCTTGTATGACCTATGACCTACTAGATCTCAAAAAGATTGTTTAGTAATCATTTGGGTGGTGATATCACCCCTAGCTCATATAAGATGAAATGAAATACAAGTAATAAATCATATGTACAAATTGAAATACAAATACTCTAGCATGATATGCAGATGGTATATATAATGAATGAAAATTCCTACCTACTTACCTTTACTTACCTGTTGGTTGAATGCTAGGTGTAGTCAAATAGCCAGTGAAACCATCCTAGCAATGTCTCATAAGTATTTCCGCTATGCTTCATCATGAAACAAAACAATGATAAGTTAAGAAAAAAAACAACATGAGTTAGAACATGTATCACATCATCGAAAATCGTAGATTCTAGCTAATGGATGAGGGAGGGCGGGACAAAATCATTCCAAGTCGGACTTCTAAGAAAATGCTTAATCCATCTTAGAAATGGATTGTGAAAAATCAAAGGCTCAGAAGCTTGATTTAGAGAGTCTGAAGGTTGGATACCTTGGATATCATCACATCCTGAAGTCTGGGAAAGGACTAATAAAAATCTAGAGAATGATTGGCAAATTTCTAAGGGAAAGTTGGAAAAGTGACATAATAAAATTATTTTCAAAGTATTCAACCTAACCTTGAATTCTAAAAGAAGGCTTTGTCCTGGAGAAAAATCAATACAAGGGAAAGGTATCCCAACTACACCCTTAGTGACACAGCGAGGTAAAGTAAAAGGGGGATAGATAACCTTGTCAGAAGTACCATGAGTTGGACAAGCAATATCATCACCTCTATCTAGATCTGAGCACAACGATGGCTGATAATATTCTTCATAGAGTAAATCCAAGTTCTCAAAAGGATACTCATCAAAATCTTCGAGGTATGATCAAAAATCATCAGGAGAACATAGAACTAGGTCACCCTTGGAGATATCTATAACTATATCATTTCCTTGTTACCAAATTTTAGAATTATTAGTAACCTGATATGATAGTTGCAAAGGAAACTTTTGGAAATGTCCCTCAATGTCGTAAATGGGATCCCCATCATATCCCATTATATCCCATTTAATATTTCTGACATGTATGAATTCATCAATATTATCAACAAAGTCATCATCTTCATCACAACATGAAGGGGTTAAAACATCCAACACTTATTCACTTTCCACATCATAAGATCAAGAATCACTAAATATTTGGAAAGGAAAATAAATTATTGTATTTACTTCTTATTGCACAAGAGCTTAAAGGATTTGGATGAATTTATTAGATCGAAGATATCATTGTGTTGTTCTCATGACCTTTTTCTACATCTTTAACTTCATAAAAAGGAGGATATGTCTTGTCCAAAGATTTCCTTTCTTCTTCCCTTTTTGAATTATAGAACAAGGTGTCATCAAAAAATTTGAAGGGAAAGTTACTAACCCCATCCTCTTTTTCTTGTGTAGGGAGAATAGGCTCTTGAATGGATTCATCAGAGGGAGTGTTATCATATGAAGTTGTCAAGGGTCGTAGATGTGCATTGATAATACCTAAGTCTGTATCCTTTCCCTGTCTCTCTTTCTTTCATAGGCCAGGTCCTAAAAATGTTCCCTTCGACTGGTAAAGTCGTTTTTTTCATCCTGTTTGAGCGACCTGGTTTCCCTTTAGGTATTACTTGAATAAGTTTCGGCCCAAAGCTTTTATGTTTTTCTCGAAGGATGAACACTCATTGCTTTTTGTTTCAATCACTAGTCATTCTGTTTTCCCAAGCCCGCAACAAGTCATCCAAATCTTTGTTTACACAGGAATCATCCATGGGCACAAAGCGCAACACTCAAGGCAATCTATTACAGGCTCGAAACAATAGGATGGTAGGTTCAATTTTCAATGACAGAGATCCCAGGGGAATTTCAGATCAATGACTCATAGGCAATCGTGATTTCAAAATTGCGCAAGTATTAGTGGCTAGGCAGAAGCCCCGGAGTTGCAGATCAAGCACCACACATCCTTCTCCATTGGAGGGTCAATAGTTTACTTCGAGAATCCGAGCTTTGGGAGTTTCAACATCTCCAACCCTGACTTCATCCAGAATGATTTCTCCCAGAGTTGAATTTCAAGAACCACGCGTTCCTCCAGATTGGATGCTCAATATCTACTTTGGGAATCTAGGATTTAGGAGTTTCAGCATCTGGAATCCTAGTTTCATCTGGAGTGTTTTCTTCTGGAGTTGCATATCAAGCACCACGTGTCCATCCAAATCTAACGGTGGTAGTTTACTTTGGGAATCCAGGCTTTGGGAGTTTCAGCATCTCCAACCCTGACTGCATCTGGAATGATTTCTTTCGGAGTTGAAAATCAAGTGCCATGCATCCCTCTGGATCGGACAATCAATATCTATTTCGAGAATCTGGTCTTCAGGAGTTTCAAGATCTGTACTCTCAGTTTCATCCAGAGTGATTTCTCTTGAAGTCCACCGATCGTTGTTGCGTGTCCATCCGAATCAATGGTCATCATTCACTTTAGAGCTTCAAAATTCATTTCAGGTCATCACATCACTCTAGGCCCATATTTATTACAGCTCTACATGTAGACCCCTCTCGGGCTCTGAGTCCAAAGTACGTGGAATCCATTAGTGCAGACATGTACCACCCTTATCAGTCATGACACATGGCATCCATATAGTGTTGACACATGGCACTCATTTCAAGCATGTTTAGACATGTCTCCAACATATTTTAAAGTGACACATGTCACCCCTCCATCTGCAACACGTCATCATAGTGACACTAGGCCTCCATGTTAGATCATCCTATGGGAGGTGTTCTTGTTCATCGCCAAAATTAGTGCCATCTCTAAGTGAGGTTAGGAGGATCTTAGATTTGGCAAAAAGATAAAATTTAGCGGGGACTCTAAGTCAGCAGAGGTTCCCAGATCATAGACCGAGGCTAGATCGATGACAACACTCCATTGCAGGGACACAACATGCTCGAAAGATAAAATTCTTGAGCAGTCCCACAATCGAAACCGTGGTATAGCGTAAGAGCTACGTGGAAGTTAGTGGTGAATTGCGGAACCAAAAGTTGTCTAGGTCCAAACTACCTTTGACGACCCCTCAATCACATGCTTATAAAGCATCAAATCCAAGAGCAGTGCGTGGCATCCTCCTAGGCATTAAGCCTCTTCTCGATCTTGACGCGACATCAATTAATGAAAAAGGAGTGGTGGTTGAAACCTCAACTCATTCCATAAATAGAAGGCATGGAGGATATGGCTGTGGAGACAGAGCTTCCAGCCTGAGGTACCATGATGGACGATTTATTCTAAAGGCCCATCATGAGTTAAGTTTGTGTTTGAAAAGAGGATACACGCATAGTCTGACAAAGGAAGGCATAGACGGAAGGCTTTCAATGGAATGGTTAGATCACATCCCTGGTAATTATTTGACTGATCGGAGTATAAATAGATCAGTTCAAGATTTTGTTAAGGTCATCAACTAGTTGAGGAGAGCTCCCTATTTTGTAATATTTTGATACTAGAACTATTCTCAGGTTATGTATCAAATTTGAGACTTTTGCATTAATAGAAGTCAACTTCTCTCATCTCTTTGTAAAAACTGTGCTAAAACACTCAGGCATGGAGGATCCAGTCGAGGTTTGTAGTTCTATTGTAATGTAGGTCTGATTACAGTATTGTTGTGACCAGTTTTAGTCATCTTCCTTTTTGTATTATTCCTCTTACGTTGAAAGGCTCGAGCATGGAGGATTCAATCGAGTTGTTGTAGTTGCATTGTGATGTATCTTTTATCATTACATTGTTGTGACATATTTCAGTGCTTGAAACTTGAGTTCAAGAGTGCTCTTAAGCCTGAGTTTTTCTTCACCAAGTTGCTTGAATGTCGGATGCCCATAGCAGTATTTTTCACCTCTGTCACTAAGTCTTCCTTCTTCTCACACTTAAACTCAAATCACTGACTGAAGTTAATGAGGCGCTCACTTTCCTGTGCATTTCTTGTCTAGTTTCTGTGTTAAAATCATTCTTCTACTGAGTTTTTTTTATTTGATCTCCACTCAAAAAACTGACTTCCACCAAACATTCTGATGGGTACTGGTCTTATCCTCTTGCAGTCTGAGGGTGACTCTCAGTGCCAAGAAGGATGAGCATACAACAATATTTCATCATTGTGTTTGGTATCTTTAGGCTCTCTCTCTTCAACCACGTTTTCATTATCCTCAATAGAAGAATGAGTAACCTCTATCTCTTCCTGATAGGATTGGAAAACATCATTAGGATCCTCCTCCTCAACTTCTTTTTGGTTGATGACTTGTTCCCCTTTATTGTGGAAATTATCATTAAATGTCCCAAGGGAAACTTATCTCTCCAAACTAAGAGCATCTGGGGTAAATAGGTGTCCTTGTTTGAACAAAGAGATATTTGCCTCGATTTCTATAGCCATTTTATAAGCTTCATTGAGTGTTTTTGGGCTCCTTTTACTTAGGAGAAACCCTAAATGCACCACACGTGCATTGGTATAGAGGTAAGCAAGGTATTTTTCTTCAGGAATATGGCTTAAAGAAATTTTCCATAGCAAATTTTCAAACCTATCTTGGAATTCCATGATAGTCTCATTCTTAGCTTGTTTTATATACTTGAGTCTTTTTAGTAGCATTTGGATATACTTCAATTTAATACCCCATCTCTTGAGAAATGTTTTTTCTAGATGGTCCATAGATGTGATGATAGCATTAGGATATCGTTATACCATTCTCTAGTATTTCCATGAAGAGTGGGAGAGAAACATTTCATTGACAAATCCTCAACATCATCAATGATAGGGTGGAATTGAAAGAAAGCCCAAAAACCATCCATGTGATTGGCGGCTCTAACCCCATCACTACCAGTGAATCTAAGGAGCCATTTTTCATACCTTAGGGGCATTTGTTGGGGTATCCTGGGATTTTACTCATGTCTAAGGGTTTGAAGTTTCCCAGGTCCCATTGAGAAGTCATGGTTGGATTTTTCATTAGTGGAGTCTCCAGATAATTTACTTGAAACTATAAAAGGGATGAGGGGATCACCCTCAGTGGATTCACTAGGTAATATTTTTAAAGTAAAGGATTTTGAGGAAAGGCTTATCGAAAAGTGTCATCTTTGAGGAAAATTGACTCAGTGTTCCTCGACAGTGGTGCCAAAATGTTATCGCACAATCTATACTTTCCCAAAAGCCAAAGGCAAGTGAACAGTAAATTGGTGTAACAGGAGGTTGTCCTATCACTGTCACCTAAATAAGACACATCTTTCTCTTTAGGGGTGAAATCCTAGGGGAGACGTCCTCAGTGACCTAGGAGTTTGAGAAGGCAAATCTTATAGTATTGAGAAAGCTTTTCCCCTCTCTCAAGTCACACTAATCATAGAGTCCCAAAGGTTTAATTATATGAAGCAAATATATGCTTAAGTGTACCTACCCAGAACAAGGAAACAACAAAAACACTATTGCAAGTAACAATTGATATTAGTGCTTCGTAAAACCTTGGAATTTTAATAAAAGAAATAAGTTGATATGCAAGATGAAGAAAAAATAAATTTATAACAACAATGTATATATGATAATAGCCTCACAATTTATGTCTTAAACAAGCTTCAAAATGACCCAAAATGGTAACCTAGAATTAGAAATATGATAGCACTTGTCAGAAGCTAAGAAGGCAATGTAATAATCAACTTTAACACTTGATTTTAGGAGATTTTACTGCTGTAATATATGGTTGTAGCTTAATTTTGTAACAGCAGCAATAATGTTAGTGAATTATTCTAATCTAGGGTTAGGAATAGTTAGAAAGGAGCTTGA
The DNA here is from genome assembly GCA_000966675.3 of Picea glauca. Taxonomy (NCBI): domain Eukaryota; kingdom Viridiplantae; phylum Streptophyta; class Pinopsida; order Pinales; family Pinaceae; genus Picea; species Picea glauca. Next base: position 897,923 of record JZKD02S0231459.1, read on the forward strand.
GGTAGATGTTTTGAGGGTTGTTTTCATCTATCAACCAAATGTAGGGTATAAACCACTATATTTAGGGTTAATGGAGTCACTTTTTGCAGCAGCAATATTGAAGGAAAAAATGATAATAAGTTAACTAAAGACAAGAGGGAGGATGATTGAGGTTTTGGTAACCCAAGGCCTCAATCATCAAACCCTAGAAGGAAAACTACTTCTGGGAAGTAGGTAAGCCTAGGCCCTAACGGTTTTCCTTCTTATTTAGCTCAAGCTTGAGATAAATAAAAGCTTGATGAAGCAATGATGTTAGAGTGATACAAAGTTAGGGCTTTAGTACATGCTTCAATAGAGATGTCTTCTACCAAAATCAAGTAGGTGGATAACTATTGAGATAAGGGAAATAACATGTTCTTATTCTCCTAGGGTTTTACACTAGCAATTTCATAATCTTAATAAATGGAAAGAAAAAGATACCATATCCATTCAAATAAAGAAGAATTGCATATTTTCACTTATATTCACCAAGAATAATCTAGAAATATGCCCTAGTTGAAGACTTTCCACCATGAAAATTCCAAAATACACCCAAAGAAGCCTCCTCCAAGAGTTGCACACCACTTAATTTTAGCCAATAAGCCTTAAAGAGGCTGAATTTCAGACCTCACTTGTGTTAGTGAAAGATGATGAAAAAATACATGGGAATTTTCCCTTATTTATACAATTCCAATGACCTTTAATTACAAATTAGGTCAAAAAAGCCCGACATGGCAAGTTACATAAAATATCTAGTTTTTTACATAAAATTGACCAATTAAACCCTAAAATGTGCAAATGAGGTGATGTCATGTCCTTCTAGGGTGACGTTGGGCCTCCTAAGTGAGTTGTTGGACTCCAAGAGAAAAACGTTATGCCTTCCAAGGCCTCTGGATCATGCCACATATGCCACTTGGCACACAACTACATCCATCATATCCATCTGACGTTGGGTGACGTCAAGGGTCACAAGGGTGACACCATGGGCCTTCTAAGGCCAATGTTCAGGGGGAAAGGCAAGACCCCCCTGGGTCCAGGCCTACCAAGGTGTCTTTGGTGGAACGTCCTCCTCTCTCTCTAGTGCAAGCCTCTATTATATGTCTGCCCCTGGCTGGGGTCTCAACATCCATCTAGTGGGATTTTATCCCTATGGAGGTCCGAGCTAATCATCTCCCCATATGTACATGTCCATCGGGTGTGGTCTTATAGTAAAAAAAGGTATGCCCTCCATGGTCTCATAAGTCACAGGGATCATAGCAATGTCAATTACATACAATAATCAAGTTACCCAAAAATGTGCATAAAACCCCCCTTTTCCCGGACAAGTGCTCAAAGACATTATGATATTCTACAAGCCAGGTTTGGAGAGGGTTATAGGACGTCCTATTGGGATAATTCCCTATAGGTGTGGGGTGTTTTCCAAGTGAAGAACAATCTAGGTCATGTAAGTGTATGAGATGGTGTGGGGGATGTTTCGGCAAAGGGTGCAATGATGATAGGGAAATGTAGGTATTACCTGTGGGTGCCTCTGAAGAGGGTGAGTTACACCTTGTCATGGATGTAACTGTTTACTAGACCATTCAATGCCCTTTTAATTTTTATCTTATTACTTTTTATTTCAAGAGAATAGTTGGGGGACACTGCCTTGGTGTGGTGACCAGTGGTGACAATATTACCCACAAGCATTTCACGGAGATGAGAAGGTTGGCTCATGACAAGACACCCTTTCTCTTGGCTATGCAGGAAAAAGACACTACCTTGACGTGGTAACCAAATGAATAGTAGTGACATACCTCTACATTCCCATGGGCCTAATAGGTCGGCTCATGATGAGACCCCCTATCCACCAACTAGTTCTTGAGTTTTATCTTTTTGTGGGTCCCTTCTTTTCTTGTTGAGAATCCTTTTTTTTTTTTCTCAGGGATCCCTAGGCGAAGCATCTCAAGGTTTTGATCTTTCAATTTTAACTTTTTCCATCTACTTTTACCCTCTAGGCTTTTATCCCCTTCTTCCCACAAGGTAAGGTACAACCCTTACTAGCATGCCAAAACCAATGCCCGAACCAATGTAGGGGATGGATGAGAGGGAAGATGATGAAAAGTGAAAAGTATGGTAGGAATGGATGGTGAACTTTCATAAACCCACCCAGTGGAAACTCACTCCTAAGGGAACCAACTTGCTAGGGAATTATGTCATCACCCTAGGTATGGATAAGTCAAAATGCATAAAGTCTAAGCACACATCATGAAGCAAAAGAAAATTAAATGCACAGATTCAAATTCTTTGAGAATAAGAGTGACACATACCATGATACTTGGACTCATTACCTCATGGATAAAGACCCACAGCTACTTCAGAACCAAGCCAATGGGATGGATTATGTTGTCATTGACATAATGGAGGTGTTGACGAAGAAGGATCGGCCCTCCAAGGCCAGGCTTAAGTCAATATGGATCTCAGTACTCCATGTCTAGAACCTGTGGGCATCGAGATATAATCTTCATAGTTATCCCTAGGATAGGGGATAACAGGTCATAAACCATCCCCAAGGTTGTGGGTGAGAATTATTTTGAGCTCAACATTCCTCCTTTCCTTGGCCTACATCCATTGTTCAACATGGATCTCCTTCGACTTTATTTCTAACTATTATTGGACACCTTAGAGGTATCATAACAACTAACACAAACATAGCTCAAACTCGAATGCATACAACAGGAATCCAGTGATAAGATTTTAGAAAAATAGGTCAAGGGAACTCGCCAACAAAGGATCCAACTTTATCAAGTTGTCAAAGTAGGGAAACTCTTGCACCAAGGCAAGTGGCTCACCCAAGGCCAAATTCAACAAAACTTTCCTCATTTGATGGGGAAAATCAATGAAATGGAGACCAATTCTTCCTAAGGGGGGAATATTGATCCATATGGATGTCGGTGGCCTCCCTCCTATTACAACTAGCTCATTTTGGCAGTTTTCTAGTTTGGCAAGTTTTTCCTAGTTTTCGGGTCCCTGACTTCCAGGGACGTTTTGAGGCGCAAACAACGTTTTTAGGGATCACTACAATGAAACTGTAGATTAGGTCATATTATGATGGTAACATGTCTATTCCTTGGATATACCTTTCCAATGGGCTATTGTGTGCCTAAAACGAAGATCATATGCAAAAATTACGACCCATGAAAGTTGATATACTAACTTACCCAAACGGGGCCCACATGACTTTTGGTGCTTCATCTCCTATGGTTATGTTTTTGGATGTATAAGGTTTTTAAAATTCCTGTGTATTGTAAAAATTCCTTCAGAGCCTCATTGTAATCATCTTCTTACTAATGAGTACAGTCATCACATCTCTTCTCAGAGATAAGCCGCCACCATTCTAGCAAGCTTGTTTTCCGCTGCATTTTATAGTTTCAACTTATTTCCTTATTGAATAGAAACCAATTTTATTGTATATCTATTATTTTGTGTTAAGAATCTTTTGATAATAATATGTATTCATTTCGTTATTCTCAGAAAATCTGGATCAATTGATGATGCAGGAGCATCCGCACCTCGTCGTGCGAGCCTGCACGGGAAGACGGAAAAGACTTCAAAGGGAGACGTCAGGGTCACGGTCGTGACTATTTTGAGGAGCGCCGCCGATTG
>JZKD02S0231459.1:908075-950422 GCA_000966675.3 Picea glauca
GAGACTGGCCCATTGAGCCGGAAGTCGTGAGGATGGATTGTCTAAGACCCGACAGACTTTTCTTTCTTTATCAAGGACTCATAGGTCGTTGATGGAACACGCGACTTCGGGCCTCGCGACCTCGGGACCCTGGATCTCCGGAGGGAGAAGACTAACGGCCGAGGCGCGAAGTCACGAGAAGGCGAGATTGTGGGATCGACACTTCGGGACTTCGGAGTCCGGGTGTGGATGGACAAATTCTCCGAGTGACGAGAAGCGAAGGAAGAGTCAACGTTGACTTTCCTCGGTCTCGGGAATCTGGGAAAAAGACATTCGACGTCGGGACTCGCGAGAGGCGAGACTCCGATTCTCTTCCCCAGGCAAGTTATAAAGGGGAAGCGTGTGTTAGGGAGACTGTGGGTTGCGAACCCCCGATAAGGGAGGGAAGAGTGTCAACTCTTCGGGCCGCGGATTTGTGAAGGTCCTGGCGGGGCGACCGTGCTCGCTGAGGGGCAGGTCAACGATCAATTGACACAATGATTTACATGGTAAGACCTTTCACAAGGGAAACATCCACGGGGAAATGATAATCGGTATTCTTATTGGTCAAGGGATAATTACAATAGACAATCACAGGCATACAACCATTCTCTCCTCTCATACACATTTCTTGCTACACTACATTGCCTACCTACACCTCTATGAGTATGATAGTTGTATAGGATCTGATAGATAGTTAGACAAAATGATTACAATGTGATCCACCATTTACACAACCCATTCATTGTAGTGTGTATGTATGGAAATTCTATATTTAGTTGATACTGTGTGCATTCATTTGCATGGGAAATTAGTTGGCAGTTTCAACAATCTCCACCTTAACAACAATTTACCTGATATATCATGCCCAAATTATTCATCACCTTTCCTACAATCCAAGAGAATCAAAACACCATCATATCTCTGCAACTTCTCTAACAATACTATTACGTGAGAATGACTGCATGATTCGCTTCAGTATGGACCATTCTACCTCCATCATTAAACCATCTTATAAACCGATGCACTTGTCCCATTTTGATACACTGAATTATTATTCAAATGCACAACACTTTGACCACCATAGAACACCTCATCCTGTACCTATCCAAACTTACCCAGTATATCATGTACCTATCCAAACTTACCTAGTATATCCATCCCACATTGATCCACTCACGTAGATCCATCTCTTGAATTCATGCACATCCACTCATCTTGGCTAACTTTGCTCTGATATCGAGCGACCGTATTTTCTTCTCCTTCGCTATCAGATCCTTCAAAGTTGTGCTCTGATACCACTTGTCAGGAATCATAAGCATAAATGTAACAAGATTTTAATGAAAAAGAAAATAAACCAAAAACAAACTAAACACAACAACAATCACACAATTGACATAGTGATTTACGTGGTAAAAAGCTTCATAAGGGAAGCATCCATGGGGAAATGATAATTGATATTCTTATTGATAAAGGGAGAATTACAATAGCCAATCATAGGCATACAACCATCCTCACCTATCATACACATTGCTTTCTACACTACATTTCCTACCCACACCTCTATGGGTATGCTAGTTATATAGGATCTGATAGACAGTTAGACAAATTGATTACAATCTGATCCACCAGTTACACAACCCGTTCATTATAGTTTTCATGCATGCACATTCTATATTTAGTCGATACTATGTGCATGCATCCGCATGGGAAATTAGTTAGCAGTTTCAACATTAATATTGTTATTGTTTATGTAGGCTAAATAGTCACTCAGATAGGATTAATTCCAACTTCTCCCAATTAAAACTAAATAAAATTGAAGTAGGCCAGCCATAGTTTCTTACCACAATTTATAATAAATAGAAGTTGAAGGAAAATTACTAGGGGCTTTACAGTCCAAGTAATGCAATGAATATAATTGACAAATTCAATGAAAGTGACAATATATTGTCAAAATGAGAAACCACAAAGTTCTCAAGGAAAATTATTTGTTAAGTATGCTATCCTAAAAGATCATAATGATGTAACTCTAAATGTAGGAATGATTCCCTTAAGAACAAAAATTTTGACTATTGTTTGCTAGATTATTATGAATGTATATGACAACTTTCTACATTAACTATTTTTAATGATTATCAATTTTTATGTTACATTATTAACTATGAATGAGAATTTTATACCATAATTTAGGGAAATTTTAGTCTTTAGACACTAGGACACTTACTAAGGTTGTGGAGGCTTCTTATCCATTTGTCTAAAATTCCTTGTATGCAAACATTTTGATTATCTTAATAGTTATCAAGAAAACCTCATTTTCCTTATTCACATTTGAGTTGTAAGCCTATGAGAACATGCATATATACAATATGATATTGTGAGAGCAAGGAAAAACAATGCAAGCATGCACTTGGTACTTGGAGAATGCAGCATAAATATTTTGATAATTGGACCTACATTACATTAACCTTTACATTTTTTTTTATTTGAGGAATTTCTTTGCACCATAATCAACCTTATAGTTACATAAATTCATTTTTTTTTAAATAATTTCATATTTATATATCATATATTAAAACTTTTAAGTATATATAAATTAAAAAGACGTTTATCGTTAACATTTTGAATTAGTGTATTCATGAAGGACTTCTATTCTAGTATAGGTATGACTACGAAAATTGACAAAACAAAGGTAATGATCATTAACCGAAGAAGTTATTCTGCAGAATACCGATGATATTTAAAATATTGCACAAGATAAATTTAAAGAGAACCTATGGTGTGATAAATAATTAGAGGATAAAATAAAATTAAGGTATTATAAGGAGGTGGTTAACCCTAATCTTGAATATCAAAAGTATATCTTTGTTTTGACCAACCTAAAGAAGAGAATCAATACTGATAAAATAAGAACTAATTCTCATGAGATGCATAGTGAAATTGGATGTTGGGTAATCCCTAAAACACCATGGAAAGAAAGAATCTATCACCTTTGTGACACCAAGAGGGTTGAATATGAAAAGCACTTTCTCCTAGAATGCACTGTGTATACCCAAATTAGATCCCAATTTCAAAATATTCACAATACCGACCTTCCTAACCTTCTAAGTCATCAAAACTTTAGCGATCTTGGAATGCTTCTCTTAATGTTTTTCAAGCATTGAAATAACATTTTAAAGAAATCCAAATAATCTCTTACTTTTCTTAAGGTCCAATAGACCAATTCTGTTCTCAATAGATGTTAACCACCACCACCACCATCATCAAAACTTATATACATTTTAAAAAGAAAACCAAAAAACATTCACTTCAACATTGTAAAATGATCTATTTCAAATAATAACAAAGAAAAGTGAAAATTGTGAACAACATTTTAAAACATTTGATCTTCTTATAACCAAAGATATATATATATATATATATATGACTAGTCCAAAATAAATAAATAAAAAGAAAAATTTGAAACAACATTGTGGATTGTTAGACATTCCATCCAATCATGCACATATCAAGTGGTACAACAAAATCCAAAAGTCTAGTATATCCTCAAGTAGGAGGACAAAAACAAAAGGTTTGATATGTCCGTCAAGATACAAAGAATGAAAAATGAAAATTTTTAATATGTAAAATGGTATTTCATTTGTGTTAGAAAGTACAAAGAAATTAAAATGTGAGACAAGTTCTCTTTCTAGAATATTATATTCAAATTTAAATAGAGAAATATTATCCTTACCACTTTCACTACTAAGGAGTTTAGTCATCTACCACTTAATCATGGTTGAAAATGTACAAAGTCAAACCAATATTAATGTATAAGTGAAAAGGTTTTTTTAATCATGGTTGAAAATGTAGTAAGTCAAACAAGTCTTAATGTATAAGTGGAAATGTTTCTTTTTTTCTCAAATGATATATCAGTGAGAAGATTTTTTTTGCAAATAACACAACATTCTATGGTTATATGTTATAAAGTATTATTGGAGACCTACCTTGAAACAAGGGAAGATTTTTTTTGCAAATAACATAACATTCTATGGTTATATGTTATAAAGTATTATTGGAGACCTACCTTGAAACAAGGGATTAATTCTAATGTTATGAAGTATTATTGGAGACCTACCTTGAAACAAGGGATTGTGACATTAGAACATTAGAGAGCAATAAAAGATCATTAAACTTGTTATTCTGAATATAAATGAAAATAATTGAATTTATAAATATAAAAATACTATTTTTAAGATATATATAAATTTAAATAAAATTTATATTATAACACCTTTAATATTTTGTATCAACATCATATGAATATTAATTGATTGCATTACATTCTCCCTTATGCTTTCTACTTTCCTTTCTTTAATCAAAATCGAGAAATATTCTTCTAACATATCACATGCAAGTAACGTAAGTCAACTTGGACTTTGAAATTCATAATTTATACTCTCCATTTTCACGACGCAAAGGCATTCTAACATAAGTATTTTCAACTTTGAAATATTGATAATGTGATGGGTAGACTTGCCATTTTTTCATCTAAATTAGAATGCCTCTAATATTTAGGCCATACTCCCTATCTTTATTAATGGTTTCTCCATTGTTACTCGTATCTAACCTTTTTAGTTGTGTTAGAATGTGAAAGTTCTTAATAGCAGTTATTTTTATACCTTTTTAATTGTGTTAGAAGTGTGTAAAGTTCTTAAACATACCACTCACCCATTAATGTAATTCATTCTCAGCTCGAGTAAGCAACGATTAGAATGTTCTTTGGACCACGTGTCATGACTATATTCATCTTTGCACATTTTTTCTTGCAAGAAGCCCATCACTTATAAAAAACAAATCCACTACTTCATCCTCATAATAGTGTAATCTAAGAAGGAAAATAAGTACAAAAAGAACGATTTCACATTAATGTCATACATGTCCAAGACCTCATAACTCCACCTCATGGGGATAATGAGCTTATCAAAGTTCTTGGGTGTTTTTGTTTGGCATCCTCCTAATTGCAAATTTCCTTTGGACCAATGATGTTTTCCATTGACTTGGAAACTACTTTGATTGTAAGGGGAGCCCTCCATAAATGATATAGACAATCTTGGTCATTTTCTCATTAATGGTTGTTGGCAAATGGAAAATCATGATGAACAAACAACCACCAATTCTCATCTTCTATCAAATCCTCCATTTTTATTGTTGACCTCTTTGCATTAACCCTCACATGTAAAAGTGTTATGTAATCCCTTTAACTCACAAAGGAATTAGAGTTGAAGGCATCAATTAGTGAGGGTACATCCATTTCTTCCGAAAGTTTCACACCCTCTCCCCATACATCTTTTATGAACAAGGAAAATATATTTTCCTACACAGTTTGATTCATCCATATATTTACAACGTCTAGGATCATGTTATTTTCCAATTATACATTTGTTTTATATTAAGTTGAGAAGACTCTTTGAATTTGGTTTTGTTGATGTGGTAATCAATCTTGATAGTTGGCCATTTTGAATTCGAAATAAGTATCATTTTTGGATTTTCCTTCCCATGACTACAATTATGTGTGTTGCTTCATTTCTACTATATCACTTTGATAGAAGGCTTTGAGCCTACACCATTTGGTATTAAACTGAGAAAATTCTAAGTGAGAGCAATTCTAGTAAGAGTGATGTTCTTGGGTATATTTGTCATAAACGAGTTGTGAGGATTTTATGAGAGAATTGCAAAGAAAAGTTGTGTGAGTTTGTAATATGGAACACTTAGAAATCATTTGAATTAATGACACATTGAGGAGGTGTTTGATTCAAGAAGACATGTTGGAAGACCCAAAAGAGTGGAGACTGATGTTGATGAAGACATCATAGAAAGGTTGAGAGTAATATTTGCAAGGATTGATGCTATAGAAGCAACCCAAAGAAGAAGGGTTACAAAAGAAGTGAATGTTAAGGGTGAAGATTATAGAGAATAAAAAGCTATGAGAGAAACATATGAGGGAGAATTTGGATTTGAGGAGAGGATGCCAAGAGTTGTCAAAGGTTTCATATGGAAACCCATATTAGATTCCTTGGTGCATAATGGAAACCTAAACCCAACGAGTCGATTGACTAGATCAAGCAATGGAGAATTTCTTGAAAATAAGTAGATTTAGGGTCCCAAGAAAGTAAAGTTTTCATGCAAAAAATTGAAGAGTCATGTGTTGTTGTGGTGGGATAACTTACAATTGGATCAACCAATGAAGGGAAATGAGAAGATAAAAAATTGGGAAATATTGGTTTCCATGCTAAAGAAAAACTTTCTTCTCGTGGAAATTATTCTTTGAATTTGTTACAAAGATTACAAAACTTGAAGCACATGGAGATTTTAGTAAAACAATATAAAAAGTAGTTCTAAAAACTATACAAAGTTCAAGAAAAAGTGAGATGAACCTTAAGTCTATCGTAGTGTATGTAAATGTTCTTTGACTTACTATTTAAGATGAGTTTAGTGTGTTAACGTTTATTTTAGTAGTTGAGTCTTATTAATTATCCTTGAGTGTAGAGGAGACGTTGATGAGGAATCAACAAAATTTAAAGGAAACGTTGATGAGGAAGCAACAAAATTTAAAAGAAAGAATACATTAAGTCACTAGGAGAGAGATGATGAGGGTATTTCCAACATTGTAGATCAACTTATTCGAAGAAGGTATGATGTTGATAAATGAAGAGGTATAGGTTGAGGTGGTATATTTGATGGAATTTATTTTCAATGTGGAATACATGGACATTGGGCATATGAGTGTCCAAAGATTTAGAGTTGTGGATGAAGATAATAGGATGTTGTTATGTTTCTTAAGAAGCATAATTGATAGGCAAGGAAGAAGTTACTCCATTGCAATGAAAGTGATTAGAGAACATGATGTTGCAAATAGTTTTATTGCATATGGAGAAGGAGATTAGGAAAGAATCAATGCAACAAAAGATCAATATTTTCAAATTCAAGTGTAAAGTTTTATGTAAGTGTTGTGATTGTACCAAGAGGAACTTTATATAGCCCCGTATGAAGGAGATATGTAATTCCATGCTCAACATGGAGCTTACACGTGAGATTTAGAATAATAATAATATACTAATTGCAAAAAACATTATTTCAATGTTCACCTTAAGTAGAATATTTCAATGTCATAAAAAACTATTGTATACAAGAGGTTAATGACATCCTCCCAATTTAAAAATAGGAAGTTAATGACATCCTCATTTTGAAATATTTTTATCACTTTGAATAAATATACTTTATGGTTCATGCAGGAAAGATGTTACTTCATTTAAAAAATACAATTAATTGGCATGATTCCTAATCAAGGTTGTGAGTAGAATACATTAATCTCAAGGGAATATCCACATATTGTTGTCTTGATGTAATATTAATATACATAAATTTGTAATAGAGTTATATTTTCCATGGATAAAATATGTGGTTTGTTTTGATTCATTCATGTAGTATATCATTTATATGGTTAAGGTGGAGGTGATGAGTTCAAAAAAACAAAACCTGGATTATATATGCAATGCAGTGTTGAATACATGATTAGTTGGAAAATGAAAAAATAACATTCTTATATATGTAGCATAGATACATTACAAATAATAGATTACACACACTACATGAAGAGTTGGTAAACAAAAAACACCCATTATTGATCAATGCATAGAGACAACGTATGTAATGTAAGAAATCACTAAGTTATGTTCTTTACTTGACATTAGTGTAAACCTTTTGCATGAACCTACAATAGTAGTAGACAAAGAGAATGATCATGACATGGATTTTCTAGGATGGTGTGAATTGGAATACCATCATTTATTGTCTCTAAAATGATGCTTGGTCTCTTACTCAATTCATAATTTCAAATAGTAGGAATTGTCAAGGTTTTCAAAATTATGCACTCTTATTTTGTGTTGTACCAAATTACTTAATATCTTATATCTTGAGTATGCATAAATATAGAATGTCTTTTATGACTTCAAAGGCTCTATTGTATAATGAAAATAACAACAATATAGTATATAACTATATATATAACTATCACTAGTGTAGGTCCATGTTAACTCCAAACCTATCAAGCATAGAGAGATATCAAATACATGGAGGTGCAGACCTTTTTGAGGGAGAAAAACTTGAGAAAGGTTTTCACCTTGATGGTTTTGATAATTTTCAGTGCTTAATAGATCTGGATTTAATATGGATATATTTTGGTTAAATATATATTGAGGTAGTATTGAGAATTTTCTTTCCATTGAGGTTCTATAGAAATTAAATTTGGAGTATTGTACTCCTCACCCAAATGCATAGAATATGTCATGGTTGTAGAAGGGTCATAAGGTTGTTGTGTCTTAGCTATGTTTGATTGTATTCAATATTGGAGGTTATAGTGATAGTGTATTGTTTGATGTTTTTCCCATGGAATTATGTCACATCCTTTTGGAAAGACCCTAACACTGACATAAAATTTGTTCAAGATGCCATAAAGAATATTTAGTAGTTGTTCACTTAGGAAGGTCCAAGATACCTAGAAAGTTAATATTGGAACCCAAGAAAGGCTGAAATTTTTAAATTTGGGTAACACTTGTACCAAGGATAAAGTTGAGCAATACATTAATATTTTCAAAGAATTTCAAGATATACTTGCATGGACGTATGATTATATTAAAGAATATGACATACCACTCATACCACTAAAGGAGGGAACCAATCCTGTAAAAAAAACTCCAAGGGTAATTAATCCTAAATTAAATCCTCTCATCAAATTATAGCTTGAAAACATGGAAAAGGTTGGGATTATTTTTTCATTTAGACATTCAGAATGGATCTCAAAGTCGATGGTGGTCAGAAATAAGAATGGTGATATTTTATTTTGTGTTGAATTTCGAGATCTTAACCAAGAATCCCTAAAGGATAATTATCCTTTTCCAAACATGGAAATATTGTTACAACAAGTAATTAGTTATGCAACAATGTCTATTTTGGATGGATTTATAGGGTACAATCAAGTACTCGTAGCAGTTGATGATAGACATAAAACAACTTTTAAAACACCTTGGGGAACATATTCCTATGTTCAAATTCCCTTTGGGATAATGAATGTTGGTGCTACTTTTCAAAGAGCCATGGATCATGCATTCAGTGATATGTTAGGAAGAACAATGACATATTATTAGGATGTTCTGATAGTTTATTCAAAACTAAGAGAAAAAAAATTTAGACATCTTAAAAAGGTTTTTAAATGATGTAGATTATACAACATATCCCTCAACTCCTAAAAATTTGTATTTGTATTTTCCGAAGGAAATTTATTAGGTCACATTGTAAGTATGGATGGGATATATAGACCTAGAAAAAAATCAAAAACATAAGAGAATTGAACCCTCCTACAAGTTGGAAATATGTCTAGTCCTTTTTTGGCAAAATAAATTTTTCATAAGATATGTTCCAAATTATGCTTCAATTTTTAAGAAAATAAATAAGTTATTAAAGAAATATCAAGTTTTTCAATGGATTGACGAAGCAAAAAAGGCTTTCTAAAATATAAAGTTAGAAATATCCACAACCCTAGTTCTAGTTAGCCCTGATTTGACCAAGATTTCATTTTAAATTCTTTGTCGTAAGAGAAAACTATTTTTGCAATATCGACCCAAAAGAAGGATTCAAAGGAAGAACATCCAATTTCTTTCATGAGTAAAGGATAGCAAGAATATGAATTGAAATATTCTCCTATGGAAATTCAAGAATTTTCCTTGGTCAAAGTTGTCTCTTATTTCAGAAATTATATCCTCACTTCACATGTAATTGCTTATGTACCATATCCACCAATCATGATGATGTTATATCAACAGCTTAGAGAAGGAATATGGGCCAATTAGTTGGCAAAATAGAAATAATTTGACATAGAAATAAAGCCACTAAAATATGTAAAAGGTCAAGGATTATGCAAACTAATTGGTGGAATTGAAGAAGTAAACATTGATCCTTCTAGTATGAACAAAAAACTTTTTGTCCAAGATGAAATGATGGAAAATTATGAATGATACAATGACATTATTTTTTATCTAAAATATGGGTAGTTTCTTTTTGGCATGTTAACAAAAGAAAGAAGAGTGTTGAAAATGAAATCAAATTATTATGTATTGATTTCTAAACTTTTATTTCAAAGAAATTTTGACGCCATTTTGATCAAATGTCTCAACCATTTGAAGTCGACAAAATTTTTGAAGGAAATGCATGAAGGTGTTTGTGGTGGACATTTTACTCTAATGGTAACATAACATAAAATCATTAGAGATAGTTTTTTTTGTCATACTTTATTCATAGATTGTTGGCGTAGGCCTATTTTGGGAAGAAGGATCTATTTTGGGTGTAGACCTAATTTTGGAACAAAAGGTTTATTTTTGGAGCATGTGCCTTAGGAGGCAGAAAAGCAACATGAAAAAAAAGAAGGAAAACCAACATGCAGGAGGAAAAGCAATGTCCCGTGCATGTAGACATGCCTAACCATGTTAGGTTTTTTGAAAAATATTGTGATGACTATAAGCCAATAGAGTAGTATAAATAAAGACCTAGGAGGTCTAGGTCATGGTTCGTTGTTGTTGTCATTCAAACGTTATTGATTACTATGAGTTGTGTATGGTTATGGTGGTAGAGTGGAATAATATAGTTTTTTAGGGTTAGGTCATAGGCCGAGGATCCTTGTGTGAACTAGTCAGCCTCCCAGAGGGTACTCACCCTCATTTTGATTGTAATCCTAAAGATGTAATGCATGCAATACATATTTTGTAGTAGAATGAATAAAAGAGAAGAAGAGCCAGATCTTTGAGTGCATAGCCCCAGGAGGGGGTGAACCATGGTAAAATACTGTGTTCTGTGTGTTGTGAATGATTTGTTTTACTATTTTTTTAATCATTAGCTAAATATTGAATGGTTAAACGTATTTATAACAACATACATGCATAAGTAAACGTTGAATGAATCCCAGAATTAGATGAATGATAAATGTTGATGTATAAGGGAGAGAATCTAAACAAAATCCCCACTCCTTCCTAGACTACAAACACCTGAGTATTGTAGTCCCCCATAAATATATCTCGGGTGAGACTTGATTGAGCACTTTGTGCGCAGCGTTGCCTTCTGGTTTACTAGGAGGGTCGATAAATTTGAGTGTTTTGTTGGAAACCTATTTGAGATCAAAACCTAGATCCACCCAAGTAACCAACAAATGGTTATGTTTCCAGCTAGAACTGCATAAGATTGAGTGGACAGGATATGTGGAACAAAAGCATGAAGGATGAAAGCATAGAAAGGAATGTTCAGGCCATGGAATCCAACAAAGGTGGAGATTGAAAGATGGTTGATGACAAAGGAACTCAATTTTTTGCATAAGGACAACAAAAACCTTAATTTGACACCGCGCAAGTATCTCGACAGATACATGTTTAGCAACTTGCATGAGGTATTTTTCTATGATTTCCCGCATTTGTTGCGGGAGTGGTTATTGAGGTTGAAGGAAAACCACCCTATGAATCGGATCAGATAGATAGAGTGGCATCCTGTGGATTTCACGCAGTTACGAAAAGTTAATAAAAAAATTACATGCACAATAGAATTCTGGTTAGATAGTATTATTGTAGGGCTTATCACCGAATTTGCAATAGATATCGTGAAGTCCTACATTGTTGTAGAGAAGGATTTTTTGAAGGGACCCAAAGGTAGGTACATCATATCATTGTATACTTCAATCAATATTTTATTGTATGATAAAGGTGTGATGACCATGGAATCAGACAGCTAAACTTCCTTGTGTGCATGGGGGAAGGGAGGAAGCATTGATGGAAAGTTGAGATATGGACAAGGAGATGGATGAGGGGAGGAATAAGGAGGCCATGGACCCAATCATGATAGAAGAGAACTAGATAAAGAAGTTAATGGAAAAATATGGAAATATGTGCATCAAAAGGCCTTCCCAATATAATATTAATAATAAGAAGAGGGCCATAGCCAACAGAGAGGGCTTGGAAAGTGATGAAGAAGAGGTGGAGAATATTTGGGCTATGGAGAAGATTGAGGAAATCCTGCATGCAACATATGAAAGGGAAAAAAGAGGTCCAGGGTCAGGAACAGAAGGAAGAAATCTAGTCCAGATCATCGTTAGTGTGGAGCCTACAACCCCATGTGCGACTAATACACCTGAAAGAACACCAACATTTAGACAAATGAATATTAGTAGAAGAGCAGCAACAAGATAGGGGTCCAATCAAGGACAATCAATTGGGGGAGAAATTTTAGGAAGTAATACTCAATTATCTACACCACGCGGAGGCAGTAGTTCAACACAGTTCAAAATGGCAAGACAAGAGCCCATAATCATATTACTAGAGTTTCAGAGAGAGGCATCAGAGGAACCTGAAAAACACTTATTCATATGCGAAATGATATAGGAAGGAAAGTAGATCACATATGAGGATACAAAGCTTATGTAGTTAGCTATCACACTAAGAGACCGCGCATTGGACTGGTACATGATCCTTTAGGTAAACAGTCGACAAGGAATACCAAAGATTGTTGCAGAGGTGAAAACACTAATGGTGAACAAGTTTTAGAAGCCAAGCTCAGAAGACCGGTACATGAATGAAATGATTGAAATTAAGAAGAAACCAAGTGAGTCTGTTTGGTATATTGATCAGAGGTTCAAACATCTAAAAGGAAAGTTGAACTATTCAATTACTGGCATGCAACATAGGAAATTATTTGTGAACTCATTGTTACCACACTTGAAGTATCCCTTGAGACAACAAAGTTACAAAATCAGGCAGAGGCTCTGCAAGAAGCCTTGCAATTGGAAGAAAACTAGTATCAACACGAAGATCCAACAATAAAGTAGTTGAAGGAGGATATAAAGAATCCAACCTTTCAACTAAACCAAAATAAGGGAAAAGAGTATAGAGAATTTATTTGGTGTACGCTATGCAGGACAGAAGGAAATCATCGGAACGAATTTCCAACTTTTGCGCATTACTTATCAAGAGGGGTGCCAAACCCATTTCCAACAGGAGGACCATGGTACGAGATTTGTAAGACACATGGGAATGATCCATATCATTGTCCAATGATGCATAACTAAAAGACAAGACCAAAAAGTTCATATTGCAATTTTTTCAAATCAGTGGGTCATGATGATAAGGTGTAACAAACCCAACCCCTAAATGTTCTTTTAAGGGGTGGGGTATAATATTTTCATTTTCCTTAACTGTCTCAAATCCTAACTCTAATATTTCTATCACGTCATACTCATCCATCGCTATCTAAGAACTTCCTCCACACTCATATCCAAGATTTGGACTGGACTTAATCTCCTTCTAACGTACCATTCGTAGAGGAATTCGGTGCTTCGACAATTCACGCCTCTATTCTATCTAAGTACTAGAACACCCGAAGTTCTGAACTTTTGAAGTCCCATAATTCTGCCATGTGGCTCTGGCCTTCATGCCTTTCTATATATCTACCATACTCCTCCAAAGTCCCGAAGTCCTGGACTCCAGGAGTCCTGGTCACTTCACCAACTTCTTTAACTAGGAGGGAACGTACCACGGGATGACACGTGGAAGGGTCAGGGGTGACACATGTCACATCCAAATAGGAATATAGGGTATGAAATATGCACGCATTTAGGTGACACATGGCACATCACTTGTGGGTCCACATCACCCTGGTGACGTCGACTTGCCACATCACACGAGATTGACAAGATTCTAACGTTTCCTAGATCTCACGGTTGATATCATGCCACGTAGATCCATAGATCTACAGTTATCGTTACTTCAGAGCTTCAACCTTCGAGTTTTTTTTTGTTAAGACATTCCTATCCTCCCGAAGTGGTCAACATCGAGATGACTTCATTGTAGATCTGATGGCTATGAGAGAATTGGAAGGATCCTTAGATCAACGGTCCTCATCCCTTCACGACTTTGGCCTTCGGAGGTTTTGGAAGTTATGAAGTTTGACATCCCAGGGCTTTGAGCTCCCGAAGCTCTGAAGCCATCAAGAGATATATCCTTTCGGTCTTAGCACAAGGTTCCTATACCCTCTTCATATGGATCCTCTGATGAATCTTGGGATATAATCTCTACTCTTAGTTGAGATTTAGTTAAGTTTGTGAGTGCAAACCTAAGGTTTCTTAGGCTACTGGTTTGAAGGAAGTGCCTTCCCAACTCACATAACTTTAAGTTCTGAAACAAGGCGGGGTAATATCATGGGATTACTGAGACTGTAGCAGTGTCAAGAATTCTTCTCTGACTCTAGAGTTGCGGGGTAACTCTCTGGGGAAAGACCCCTTTGAGGGTCAAACTTGAGCATATGGAAAACCAGGAAGAAGCATAAGTCTTCGAGAATATAAATATATATACACATAACTCGATCAGTCAATACAGAGGCATATCTTAAATGTATACATACATGCATTCATTCATTATTTTAGTTTAATAAACGAAGTATAAAAACACTTATCAGAACCTGAAGGATTGATGCAATTGTTGGAAGGGGTGCTCGTTTCCTCGCAACCATAGGCTCATTCACTCCCTACAAATTTACCACTGGCCACCCTCGAGATAGACCACGATGCTTTGAGATTCAATCTCTTCTTTTGGCTCAACAAAAGTTAGGGATGAAGGTTACTATCCTTCTCTCGGCTCAGTAATAGATAGGGATGAAGGTTACTCTCCTTCTCCCATGATCAGAACATGCTCCTACTTCCAGTTCTTCCTCGAACCTTAGCTTAGTCTCTCCTCCGCACTCTTTACAATCTTCCTCTACCCACTAAGCCTTCTTTTCTTTCCTTTCTTATCAATATTGTGTGTGTCCTGAATCCCCAATCCGTGGTCAGTTCTAGAAGCCTTATGAATGGGTTCTCTTCCCCATCCCCTCATTAACTCTTGAGGAGGTCTTCCCACCTACCAAAATGACTGTAATTCATTCCTGGGTCAGAGGCTTGTTCTGATCCCGAGAAATTAAAATCCATCAGAGTATTAGTCTAGTGGAGGTTAACGCAACCATTCCTGGTCCCCTCCACCATATTTTTCATAACATTCGTGGTCCCTCTTAGCACACCCCCCTTCTAGAAGTTATGCAACACTTATCCATTTTCTATTAAATAAAAACATTTACATTCATTGAACTTTTATACAAAGGTCCATCAAATCAAACATTCACACATATTGAGTTTTCCATAGTGTCTTGGCCAATATAGTTATATTTACAAACTTGGGGAAACAGGGTGTTACATAAGGACTATAGAACATTGGAATTGATGAGAGAAATAACTCCAGACACTTATAGGGTGCAAGCAGAGATGATTAAATGGAATTATTCACCTTAGTTCAACCAAGTTCCACCACCATTCAACCCCACGTAGTTGCAATACAAAAATGCATAGCCACAGTATAATCTTGCGTAGTATAACCAGGTATCGCAATATAATGCACCGTGAGGAGATTGAAGTGGATATAGAGGTGGAGGATGGGGAAGAGGAGGATTTGGACTAGGAAGAGGGCCAGTAGTATTCCATAACTACTAACAACAAGGACATTATGCAAGGGATTGTCACTTCCACCTGCAACATGTATGAATTTTCGCACAATAGACCATGACACAGAAGACTGACAAACACTCTTGGGAAAGATTCAGGAAAAAAGGAACTAGAAAAACCATAATTTCCATTGGATTTATGAATATGCTATGGATGATGGTAAAAACATAAATATAGTTACTTGAGGAGGAGCTAAGACAGGAGTTGATGCAACAAAACAAGATCTAGCTCAACAAAAATGGGTAACGAAGAATACTGAGCCACAAAAGCAGTTTGACATGTAAAAAGAAAAGGAAACATTCAAGGAGGCCAGATAGGATCTTCTCAAGGAGAACATTGCATCTACATCATTTGTGCAACAAACTAAGGACCCATCAATGTACGAAAAGTCATCCTCAATGGATCACACCAGTAAGGGACAATCTTTAGAACAAGTAAGTACCATCAAGAATTTTTTTCAATCCTTTGTTAATTTATTGAATGATCCATCATCTGTTAAGGTATTACAGAATATGATAGAAAGATGTAACACATAGGTAGAAGAGAAGTTAGAGCAGAAAATAGTCAATCATCTCCATACAAGAAGGACAAGCAGAGAATTCAGGATAAATGCCAACATTGGGGAGTTCAACATGGGATATATAATACTGGATTTAGGCTCTGAAGTAAACGTATTTCCTAAGAATACATGGAAGTGTATGGGAGAACCCACATTAATCTATTCACTTGTCCAGTTGAAACTAGCAAATCAGCACAGGGTGTTACCAATTGGAAGGCTTAAAGGGGTGACAATAGATTTGGATGGAGTGCGCTTTGTTGTATGTTTTGAAGTAATAGAGATAGTAGATGGAACAACACCTTACCCAAAATTACTTGGATTGTATTGGGAATTTGATAACCAGGCTGTGATCAACCTAAAGACAAGGAAAATGAATTTTGAATCACACGAATATAGAATTATTGCACCATTGGATTATTCAGAAGGAGAAAGGGTTGTAGAAGTGACCTATTTGGATTTGGAAGAAATAAATCAGTTATACAGAACCACTGCATGAGAAGAACATTATGTCAACTCAACTGCGTATGGGGTACTCAGTTGGAAAAGCATTACATCATGTTCTTAAGACTCAGATACAGGTTTGGAGAATTGGCAGCAGAGACTACATGAAGTCTCCACAAGGAGGTGTGAAAGAATATATTGTGCAGTAAGATGGGTTGGTATAGAGATAAGGGAACCTCCCAGTTTTCATGGGTTAAATGACTTAAGGAAACACCTTCCATATGGTGGGGTGCACACAAAGAAATAACCCATGACTAGTATCAGTGTAAATGACTATTGTGCCTTAGATTTATCGCAGAGCTGGGAAGAAATGCAGTGCATAAGTATGATGGGAAAGGACCACCAGTTGAAAACCTAGAGAAATACATAACACAATGGAGGATGAAACCACCATAGGAATGACCTCATCACTTCATTCATACATTGGAAGGGATCTCAGGGAACTGGTATATAAACCAGGAGATGCACATGGGCACTACAAAATGGACAGTATTACAATAGAATTTTGTAGTAACCTTCCATTTAAGCATGAGAACCCAAAAATTGATTCAAATCTAAAGCTAATAAGGGGAGTGATATTTTAATATGAAACAAAGGTCAAAATTATAAAAGAATATCAATAGCAGAACAGACAGACAGTTAAAGAGATACTCTCATGCTATCATGTCAGAGAGGAAGCACCAGATGAAGATGACCCATGCAACATTCAGATCACAGATATTGAAAGAGAGAGATAGGTGGAAGGTATATATCTAGAGTCGGAGGAATTTGTTGCATAAATAAAATTCAACAAAGTCAAAATTGGGATAGAAGAAAATCTTAAAATGGCAAGCATTGGAGACTACTAGGATGAGCAAACACTAGAAAGGATAGAAAAGTTGTTGTGCGAATATAGTGACATGTTTCCATCAAATTTTATAGAGATGAAAGGAATAGCATGTGATATAGGTGAGATGAAGATACCCATAAAACTATATGCTAGACCTATCATACAGAGACCTTACAGGCTGAATCTAGTGTATAAGTAGAAAGTGAAAGAAAAAAATGATCGAATGTTGGAAGTTGGTATCATAGAACTAGTGGAGGAATCAGAATGGATCAGTCCCATGGTAATCCATAAAAATAAGAAAGGCGAGATAAGGATTTGCATAAATTTGAGGAAACTCAATGATGCTTTCTTACATGATCCTTTCCCTACCCCTTTTATAGATGAGGTCTTAGAGAATGTGGGAGGTCAGGAAGCATATTCATTCATGGATGGATTCTCAGGTTACCATCAGATCAAAATCTCTTCAGAGGACAGGTATAAGACTACCTTTGCTACAAAATGGGTATCCTATAAATATACAGTCATGCCCTTTGGATTGAAGAATGCACCAACTATCTTTTCAAGGGTAGTCATAGTTGCTTTTAAGGATATTTTACATCAGTTTTTAGAAGTATATCTAGATGACTGGACTATGTATAGTCTTTTGAAAGATAATGTAGAATTTTTAAGATTAATTTTGGAAATATTCATGCAATGTCATATATCATTAAACATCAAGAAATGTATTTTTGGTACACCTTTTGGGATATTTTTGGGACATACAGTGTGAAAACATGGCTTACTAGTTGACCCTGCCAATATTGTTGTCGTTGTGAACCTACTGTTGAGGAAAAGGTATGTCTTACCCTACTCAATCATTTTTATATCTTGCCTGGCTAGGACAAGATAGTTGGGAATGTCAACTGGTGGTTTATAGCCTCAAAATGTTCTCTCAATCCGCAAGTATTAATTACAAGGACTGAGGCTGATTTACATTTTAAATATGTTGCAAAAATAAAAATAAAAATAAAACTTATGGAATGTACACAAATTTGTGATTAAGTAAACATGGAGATAAAAAATTGAAAAGTAACCAAGTCACAAATACAAATATAAGAGACAGAATAGCAATCTGATTGTATTTCACTCTGAGATATCAAAAATGTTTTCTCTTTACAAAACCCCTGTGAGGGCATGGACCAAAGTCAGATTGAGAGATCCTCAATGAACACCATACAAAAATAATTCGACAGTAAAGTAAAACTAAAATTAATAATTTAGATCAGCTTGCCACAAACTGCTGCCAAGTTGACTCTGCAAGATATCATTGATCAGCCATGAAACTTAATTCACAAACATACAAGAATACACATACTATCAAGGATGGATCAACACCTCTAAGAAAGCATCTGAAAAGTGTGGTTTAGTCTTGAACCTTTCTTTCTACAATAAGACCCTGCTGTCAAGAAGAGAATTAGGACTTGAATAAACTCATAAATGAATGAAAACTGAAACTATCTCATGTAACTAAAGAGAAAACCTTAGTCTTGATTTCTCCTTCTATTCTCCCTTTGTCTCTTCTTCTCATTCATGTTTTATTCTTTCCAAATAAGTTGAAGTATTTCAACTAATTTCCTTAGTTAAGTTGATTTAACTTAGTTAATTAGTTTAGGAGAAATAACTAATAATAATATAGTTAAGAATCTTAACTAATAATAACTAGGTAGGTGGGACCCCTTGTGACTCTCGTCATTTCTTCCTTTTAAATCATGAAATATAATACAAAAAATAATCATTTTAACCATATGCCACCCTTGTAACTCCCTTGAATAACTTTCAACCTAGATATTTACATATCAAAAATAATTTATATCATACCCCCAAAAAAATATATATATCCACATTATCCACAAAATATCAAAACATGCTTGTTGTCCAAAAATACTGAAAACCATTAAGCATTGTCTTCATGTTGGCGGGCGAAATGGCACGCTTGTCAACTGGAAGAGTGGATCCGGTCCAGGGTTGTCTAAATAACCCAACCCATTTGGGATGAACCACCTTGACGGGTTTAGCGGCTCCGTTAGCCGATCTAAGTCCTGAGAAAACAAAAGAAAACTGCTCTAAATTAACTAATCTAAATGACAAAAGTAACAATTAAAACAAACTAATAAACAAATCTAAACTATTCTATACAATTTAATATCTAAACTATACAACTATGATTCTATAAAATCAAATTTTCAATTACCAACAAAATCAAATTCAATTACAAATGTACAATATTTACAAATTATTGATTTAAATTAAAACCTGCAAAACCCATTTGTAATCTGTCCTAAGACAGCGAAACTATTGTTTTATTTTTTTTATTTTATGATTTTATGAAAAAGAAATAAAATAAAACTATCTAAACTAAGTAGCTAAAATAATAACTCTAACTTATGAATCTAAACTATATATATATATATATCTAACTAAACTACTTAAATAACACTAGTAAGCTAACCTGTAATAAAGCTTTCCAATTTGTCCTATGTAAAGAATCCAGTGCAGTTGTTCGATGAGAGGAAACCCGCACCAAATTCTCTGCAAGCCTCTAGTAAACAATAAACAACAGTGCTCTTTTGAATATCAATAACAGGACAAACAAGACATAAAAATTACAGCAATCTTATAATCTACAAATCATCTCCATTAGATAAATCTGAGTGCGACAATTTGTGCGATATAATTCAATTTATGAAAAAGGTAAACTTGTAATTCATTAAGGTAATTGTTGTGTTTTTTTTTTTTTTTTAAATAAGAGAAATAAGATATGGAAAACATATAGATCAAGTCACATCAACATGAAATAAATTATGATAGCTAAAGTAGTCAATAATTAATTGCGAACTGATATGCAAAACCTGAAACCAAAGTTTGATATATTGAAAGCGAAAGATGTTACAAGACATCAACTTTTGTTTCAGTCTGAATCATAAATCCATAGTCTGGTTCTCTCCACAGTGGTGATGATTGTCTTTATTACAAAAATGACAAGTATTTAAAGACCTCCCACAGGGTAAAACATCCCTGTGGGAATTATCAAAATAGTTTACAGAAAATCTGGAGATAATCTCCCAAATCTGACTGAAACCAATAATCTTAAAACAAAACCACATCTAAAGTATCTCCTAAACTGCCATAGCATGCCCAATTGTAATTCGTATGTACCTGAAAGAAGACAAAAAGAGACAAGTTTAGAGGATATTTTGTTGAAAAAATTATCAAAAATCTAATTTCTAAGACTAGCTACAGAATCTTGCGATTATGTAGTTGGTCTAATTTGAGCATAAAATCGTTTTAAAACCAATTCAAATCGTAAAGAATTATATTCAAACTATTGAACAAGTATTTAATTGCTAATTGGAAATCAAAAGAATCATTCAAATCAAGAGTTGTATGTAAATTGGAAAGCAAACGAAATCATGACTAATTGAATGATAACAGAGATGCATGCACTCTGTTCATCTTGTTATCACCAATTCGGGAAACCAAAATCGCATTAGATAATTCGACATCAATGAAATCATTTTCATGTACCAATTCCAATTGACACAAATAGTTTATGTTGCTTCAGCCATTGACAAAATCATTGTCGAATCCAAACGAAATCAACAGGATTGTTTTTTCAAATTAATAGAACTATATTAAACATATACAAACGATCATGCTATTTGCAAATCAAATCAAAACTTGTATGTAAATCGAAACAATTTGAGGTCGATACAATCGTTATGAATCAACACAGTTCCATGATTTTAGCGAATAGATCTTTTGCACAGGTCGAATGTAATCCAAATCCAAACGAGAATGTTGATTCAATAGAAAATAGAGTCATTTTTCGAACTTAATAGACTACCTCATAATTATCAAGCCAATCCCTAATAATGATTCATTACACTCATAAAAGATCATACCAATTCAAACCTACGAAATCATTTCAAAATCAAATCATAAGAACTAAATCAGAGTCGATAGCATCCAACCACAACAAAATCATATCAAATCAAAACATAACCGTGTTCTAATCTTAACACAAAAATCTCCTGTACAAGTCAAATGCGATCAAAATCCAAGCGAAAACAAACCCCTTTGATTTCGTTAATTGAAACTAACAGAACTATTCTAAAATGAATCAGATCAAGTGAAAAGCAATCAATTGCTAAACTGGGCACGGCAAAATCGCATAACCAAAACATAGCTACATTTGAGTTTAGTAAAAATGAATCCACTGTACGGGAAACATAATCATTTCAAATGTATTTAAATGAACAGAGCAAATTTGAAAGCAAAACCGAATATGTTACAATGATTCTAGCAAACTTGCAAGGCAAAAATCATAGTGAAATTCATACCTGGACAAAACGGCTTTGATTATGATAGTTTGGAATTGATGAAGGCTGTAGCCGATTCGACATTCCTGAATACAATCGAACCAATGTTTTTCTGTTTCTTTTTAGTGGCTTGAAGCTTGTCCCTTTCTCTTGACAACATTGTAACTTGGTTCTCTAAAGATTTGACCTTCGAATGCAATACGGGGACGTTGTTATAATAACGCTCTAGCCACAAATTGCATTGGATGCATGATGTTTTCTCGGGCTTCGATAACACAGGCGAGGGTTTGTTTAAGACAAAAGGGTTTTCATTGGGCAGCCTGATTCCTGGGTAGTTATGATTGTTCTTTAAGCACGGGGGTAAATTAGAAACGTAGTCATAGAGTTGCTTGGAGCATAGACCATGGAAATAGGGGTACTCTTCTGCTAGAAAACGCTCGATATCAGAGTCCGAGTCCTCGCTCAAAACTATGGGCTTTTGGTCGGCGTTTGGCTTGGGTTTATTCTGAGCAAGTCTCAATATCAATCAAGCATTCTTCTTACCCTTGTTTTTTATAGTAGGGTTACCCTTGACTTTCTTACTCACAGGCTTCTTGACAGCCTCATTCTTGTCTGTTATGATGTCGAGAGGGTCGATGTCAGGGAAAACCGAGGGTTTGGCAGGGGGGAGAATAACATGAAATGTCATGAGTGGCCCAACCATAGTCTCACTGACCACAGCCTTGTCGATTTGGACAGGCTCCGAATCAGCAAACCCATTTCTAGACAGAAAAGCTTGCCAATTATTGCCATGAAGGTTTAAATGGTGAACGATGATGAGTCTAATCAAGCCATGGTGAAACAGGATGCTATCAGCCTTCCTGCATTTGAAACTCTTAGCCATCTTGTAAAGACTACGCAAGAAGTAAAATGGCATATTCAAAGGATAACCCATGAAATTCATCAACAGCCGAAGGTGATATAAAAATACTAATCCATACCGACCTTAACAGGTCACAAATTGTTTCACAATTACCATAAGATCGTGCCACCGGGGTTTGAGGGTAGAAATGGGCATACCTTTATCATAGGAGACCACCTTCCTTGATACAAATAGTAATGGCCACGACAGCTCATCAAATTTGGATTTTTTAAACCATCGCTGGCCCATGGCTGCTAGTCCTGTAGCAGAGCTTATGAATTCTTCATTGAGTTCAAGTTGTATGTCACCTATTTTATCCCTGCACCCATCAAAGGTGAGGGCGAATTGTTGGGCAACCGAAAGGTTGAAACCCTTGAACCTCTGTATGAACATGATCCAACCACTATCATCTAAATACCTTCGAGCGTTATCGAACAGTAACAGAGCTTGACTACCATTCGGCTCTATACGCACCACCGGTGCCATAGACAGGAGCACACGGTGAGAAAGGTGCACAGGCTAGGGTTCAAACAAAGCATACGCAGGAGCAGAATGCTCTTAGGGATACTTGAAACTAGCAAAGGTGAACCAGGATTAATGACAGATCATGCGAAGGTGGTGGAGCTAGTTCATCCCATGCACAACAGTCACATCCTATAGTACAACCGTCAGCACGAATAACTATTCAACCCACTGTTGTATAGATTAAAAACCATGCCTTTCAATAATCAATGAAACCAATGGTAATTCGACCAAACAATTGTGCGAGCAACAATATTAGCATAGTTTTAAAACCAAAGAAATAAATCGAAATCAATACCAAGGGTTTAAACATGTTGTGTGATATGATTTATACAAAGGGTATAACCACAACGCCAATTATTTTCATGAAACCAATGTGTCAAGGGAATCAATCAAAGGATAGAGAATTCAAACCATCAATAAACCAATGATTGAATCACAATCCTTAGGAAATCATCACAGTCTCATAAAATTTGAAGTCATATTAACAATTAAAAATTCCACATGAATAACGATCTTGGAGTCTTGTCAATTGTATAATGAGAAATAAATTGGAAACATAATGAGTATCTAGACAAGAGCGATCATAAAAATCCAGTGACATTTTTAATATGAATTCGACATTAAAGTTTTCACGCTTGCAGTCGTGAAAACGAAAACAAACGTAAGTGTGAAATAGTAGTGTCGTTTTTATTCAGGATTGCGACGAAAATCAAAGTTTGCAGAACACTGGTGTAGGCAGCTTATAAGGACAGTAGAAAAATGCGAATTGGATGCCAACAATGGCGACACACTGGTAGAAGTAGTTATCTCTGCCAAAAGAACAAATTCAGATTACGATAATAAGAAAAATTCTAACTCAAAAATAACAACCAGAAAATCGCATAAACATCATCATTAACCAAATATTCCAACAGTGTTTAAAGGATGAAAACTGATAACAATATTAAGACAAGCAAGCCATGATATTAAAGATAAAATCCTCAATACCGTTGACAGAGCTGCTGCTACCAGTAGGCGTCCATAGCCTCGACAGGGTTTCCATTTAACCCACTCTGATATCCGTATCCTTCCAAGAATTCCAAATCAGAATAAATGACATTTTAAGGTCAAAGGTTTCTTATTTGCAAATTTTTATATACCCGACATTGCTTCGCTGCCAGCAGGCCTGTTCAGTACCCCGACGAAGTTGTCTTGGCATCATGCATGCATTTACCCACTGCCAGCAGACCTATTCAGCATCCCGGCGGGTTTACAAGCACTTCCCACAGCTCTTTTATTAGTTTATTTTGGTTTTTAAAGATATATAGTCGAGCGGGGTGACGCTGAAAATTATAATATTTTATACAGACCTCAGCAGAATTTTTTAGAATAGTCCTTTATTAAGATCCAGAAATGGTTTATTTACATAACCAACTTTCTAAGGTAGGGAGGCATCTTCTGAGTCATTCCTTTAAGGAATAGGGACAACATAAAAAGATAATGGATGATCGCAACAAGCTTATCTCGGAGATTGAAATCAACCATCTTCTTTCAAGCAACACTTTTTTCCAACACAGATGTAAATTTCAGAAATATACAATTGATGTTTATACCATTTTGTTAGCAGTCATTTCTGTGAAAGAATTTTCTGTTTTCTTTGTCCGAATAGCTCAACAAATTGCAAGTATGTGTTTTTCCAAAAGCAAAAAAAACTGATAAGCACAAAGGAAAATCAAAACCAAAATAGCAAACGAAAAGCAAACAAAAGAGAAGTATGTACATAGTATACAAAGATTTATCATCAAGTAAAATATCTTTTCAGGGTTTGGCCATTCACCGGATAGGTGTCAGGCTACCCTTCTAGATTCTGCAATCGGAAAGAACTGGGACCTAGTTTGTCAGCAATTAAAAATGGTCCAAGCCATAAGTTTTGAAATTTTGTGTGCTCTCCCTTTCCCTCATGCGGTTTGTCCCATTTCAAGACGAGGTCACCTACTTCGAAGTTCCTATCAGAGGCAGAGTTAGAATCAAACCAACTTTTGACTATCTGTTGATGCTGATCTAACTTACGTTTAGCCTAGGATCTTACCTCTTCTAGCTTCATCAAAGCATTAATTCGGTTTTCCAAAGGGGGATAGTCCTCTTCTTGTATTTTCTATGATAACTATAGTGAAGGAAGAAGAATGTGTGGTGGCAGAATTGCTTCTCTGCCATAATCGAGAAAAAAGGGGGAGTTACCAACAACACTTTTTGGTGTTACCCTATCAACCCAAATCGTGTTTAACATTGCATTGTGCCAATTTTTGTGATTTTCAGCCACCGTTCTCTTGATAATTTTAATCAAGTTCTTATTTTTTGATTCTGCCAACCCCGTTGCCCTGTGGGTAATAGCTAGCAAAATATTTCAATTTGATTCCCATTTCTAAAGTGAACTCGCTCATCTCAAGAGACAAAAATTAAGAAGCGTTATCGAATGCTAAACAGTCAGGGATACCAAAACGAGTGATAATATTCGAGTTTAGAAAGGAAATTACCTGACTGGTATTCATGGTTCTTAATGCAGCAACTTCAAACCACATGGTGAAGTAATCTGTGGCTGTTATGATAAAATTATGTTGCTGTGAGGATGGTAGGTTGATTGGACCTATGATATCAAGGCCCCACTGCTAAAAAGGAGAGTCTACTAAAACAGGCTGCAAAGGAAAGGCCAGTTTCTATAACCGCCCTGCTGCTTTTTGACAAATAATACACTTGCAACACAAGGCATGGGATTCTCAAAAAAGTGTGGGCCAATGATAACTAACTCTCAAAACCTTATGGGCAGTGGTGTCACCACCAAAATGCCCACCAGATTCTCCTGCATGCAATTCTAGCAAGACTTTTTCTGCTTCATCTTTCTCGAGACAACGCATCAGTACGCCATCAAAATTTTGACGAAACATAATACCATTGACCAAATGAAAGGAGGCAGACTTTAATCTCAATGCTCTTCTTTTAGTGGGATCCAGGTGACAAGGGGTTGACCCATGTTCAAGACAGAATCTTATATCGTCATACCAGGGACTGACAGAGTTTTGTGTATAGTATATTGCATTTTGATCGTGTTGTCTTAGGTTTGACATATCGTTTTCTTCTCATTGTCCTTTGGCTGAATCAGCAACTAACTTGCATAACCCTTGGCCTCTCATTATTTGAACTGGGGTAATTTCTATGTCGTACTCCTGTAAAGAAGTAACCCAGTTAGCCCTCTTTTCTCCTAGCTCTTTCTGCACTAACAGGTTCCTAACGACTGGGTACGGAACAATAATCTTCATACTAGATTTCAAAAGATAAGACTGAAAGTGTTTGACTGCTTTGAAAACAGTGTAGGCTTGTTGATCTACCACTGGGTAATTAAGTTTCGTGCCTTTGAAATCAGAGCTCATAAAGGCAATGGGTACTTCATTATTTTCTGCATTCTTTTGAGTTAGGACGGCTGCGTAAGAGCGGTTGGAAGCAAAAGTGTAGAGCGTGAAGTCTTTGGAAAAGTCAGGACTCATGAGAGAAGGAGCGTCTATTATGGCCTTCTTTATTGCATTAAAATCTTGATTTTCTAGGGGTCCCCAATGACATATTGCGTCCTTCTTAATTAGGTTCTGTAAAGGTCTGACCATTTTGGAGAAACTGGGGACGAATCTCCTCACGAAGTTAATCTGGCCTAAGAAAGACTGCATGGATTTTTTGGATGTTGGAGGGGGAAGTTTCGCGATGGCTTGAGTCCTTTCGGGGTCGATAATCATCCCCTCGCTTGACACAATAAATCCTAAGAGTTTACCCTGTTCTACTGCAAAGATGGATTTTTTACGATTCAAGGATATGATGTATTTACGACATCGCTATAGAACGACTCGTAAATGAGCTAGATG
Source organism: Picea glauca (assembly GCA_000966675.3). Classification (NCBI taxonomy): domain Eukaryota; kingdom Viridiplantae; phylum Streptophyta; class Pinopsida; order Pinales; family Pinaceae; genus Picea; species Picea glauca. The sequence goes on from JZKD02S0231459.1 coordinate 935,246, forward strand.
ATCGGTTTTGTTTTTAGAGAATACAGTAACATCATCTAAGTAAACTACGATGGACTGATTGATTAAGCCTCGGAAAGAGATGTCCATCGCTCTCTGGAAAGTGGCACCAGCATTAATCAATCTAAAGGGCATTTTTCGATAAGCATAGTAGCCCCATGGAGTGTAGAAGGTAGTTTTAAGTTGGTCTGGAGGAGACATCAGAACTTGGTTATACCCCGAGAAACCATCCAATAAGGATATCCTCTTAGAACTAGATACTTGTTGAAGGATCTATTCCATGGGTGGTACATGATAGTTGTCTTTATTAGACGCTCTATTAAGGTTCCGAATATCGACGCAAAGTCGGATTTCCCCGCTTTTCTTCTGGACAAGGACAAGGTTAGAAACCCATTGAGTGTGCCTAACAGGGAAGATTATCTTAGCATTCAAGAGTTTATTCAATTCTTTTTTCACGATCAGTTCGAGCTTAGGGTGCATTTTTCTTAATTTCTGTTGAAAAGGTAAGGTTTGGGGTTTCATAGGAATGGCGTGCTGTATGATGTTAGCGTCGAAAGTTTTAAGGTCATCATACATCCACACAAATACATCTTTAAATTCTTTGAACAATTTAATAAATGCATCTTTTTCTTTTTCAGAACATCCTACCCCTAGATTAATGCACTGCGGATTGTCATTAGTTCCTAAGTTCACTTTTTCCAATAATAATGAGGAACTATTGGTTTTACAGTTGACCGACTTTTTGAATTTATCTTGAAGATCATAAAACTTCTCTAATCTAACTACAGATTTAGGGATCGAGTTTACCATGTCCGATGAAGATTCAGGAGTTCTTGGATCTAGTATTATCATGAAATCGTGCAAATTGTCATCGTGAGTGCATTCGTCTATGACTGGGCCTTGAAAAATTTCCTCCATATGCAGGAAGCTAATAATCTGTTGATCATCGTTGAAGACTCTCCAGTTCGTGATGTTGTCGAGAAAAGATGGTCTGAACAACATTTCAATAGAGAATGCATCCAGGGGCAAGCCTTCTGCAGGAAAGAGTTTAGAAGCTACGTTAGCTAATAGATTGGCTTCAGAGTTATTTAATCTAGGAATATAATTTATATTGAAAGCAGAAAATTTATTCATCAAATTCCATACCTCGGATTGGTAGCTTTTAAGATGCGGAGACAGACAGTGGATAGAATCTCTTACCTGTCTAACCACGATTCTGGAATCGCCAAAGACAACCAAGTTTTGAATGTTCATGTCTAAAGCTTTTCTGAGGCCCTGTAGTAAAGCCTCATATTCTGCAGTGTTATTAGTACATTCAAATTCTAACCTACATGCAATCAATGTTTTGTTACCTGCCGTATCGATAATAACGCAGCCTGCGCCAACTTCTTCTTTGGATTTTGACCCGTCAAAATACAGAGACCAAATATGATTTTTATCGGGTGTATGCGACCGTTGTGTAGAAGCTGTTGGCTGCACATATGCTACAATCTTAGACTGTTGTTCTGGATTGGTGATAGCTGAAGTCTCGACCATGAAATTGCCGAAAAAGGTATCCATACCTTGTACTTCGAGTGAATCGGCAAAAGGTGTAAATGGTTCATTGGGGTCATTCAAATCTGTGACTGTGAACTTAAGGTAGCGTTCACGATTTACCTTGATCTTGTTGGGATTTCCATTTTCTGGAAGCCATAGGTGAGACCAATCTGTCATGAAATAGCCATGTAACTGCTTTGACCAGTCCCTTCTTAAAAACATACCATACACTTCTAGAATATCCACAATGATAATATCAATTACTTGATGAACTTTGGGGTTAGACGATAATCTTATAAGCACATTTTTTAATTCGCCTATAACTTTAACATTAGTTCGATCAAGTTGGATGATTTTTAATGTGCATGGTTCAACCTTAGCATTAATCTTCTGACTAACAGACCATGGAATTATATTGGATGTCGCTCCTGAATCTACCATACAATTGTGCACGTTTCTATTAAAGATTTCGAAAGTTAACAAAAATGGAGGTACATTTTTGCGAGTACTAAGGGTGGTAGATTGTGTCTTTTTACTCGCAGTTTCTAAAGCTACTTTATCTACATTATTTACATTATTTACAGGAAGGATTCCTTTATCTTGAGGATTGGGGTTACTCTTAGTGGAAGTCTTCTGAGAAAATTTGTTTTGAACAACCTTGTTACCATTTGAATTACCGTTTTTGCTATTTTCTAAGATGTTCTGTAACATTTTTTGTAGCAGAAATGGAAATTTCAATAACTCATAAACAGAAATGTTAGCCCTTAAATTTTTAAGATATTCAACTAAATCATAATCTAATTTGGGGTTCACATGACTCTGTTTAGTCTCAACTGGTTTAGATTTCTTTGGGGGCAAAGTCATAGTGTTTTGAAAGAAGGTTTGTTTGTTGTCTTACTCCTAGTATTGTAGGGATGAATTGTCTCGAAGTTAGCCTGAAAGATGCTATACGAGAAGTGTCCAAAAATGTTCGGAGAAGGTTCTTCTTCTTGAACTGTCTCTTGTTCAACAACCTCTTCAGGAACCTCAGGAGGCATCAATTTATCCTGGGCTTCTAGAATTGTTTGTAAGGCATATTGTAGACTTTCTAGATTAAGGCCTTCAGTATTGGGATTAGGTCGGTTGTTGGGAAAAGGCTTCCTGAACGGGGGTTTGTAAGTCCCTTTGCTCGAAGAAGATTCTTCGGTCGTTCTTTTCAAATCTATAACTTGATTCGACAGTTTTTCAACGACTTTAGTTAAGTTTTCTAAATCAGAGCTTTCAGGTTGCGTTTTACTTTGAGTAGGTCTAGGGAGGATTTCGATCTTTTTTTTGGAAGAAGAGATAGTTTCTGTTTTGTTGCTAGTAGTGTCTTTTAAACTAAGTATGTCTTTTTCAATCTAGCTGGCCTCTTCGAAGGCCTCTAACAACGTGGCTTTCTTAGATCATTTAACCCAAATAGCTATACTTTGATGCAAATATTTAGTATAATATGCTATAATAAGATTCTTGGCAGGCATGGAATCCATGGGGATTCGGTTCTTAAGTGTTAAGAATCTTTGATTAAAGTCTTTAATTTTCTCTTTTGGGTTCATTTTTAAGCTTGAAAGCTCCATAACTAGAACTTATGGAGTTTTATCATCTCTGAACTTTTCCAAAAAGTAGGATTCAAACTTTTCACAAGACACGATGGTATGGGGTTGCTGGGAAAAGTACCATGTAGATGCATTGCCCTCGAAAGTGTAAGGGAACAACCTACATTCTACGTCTTCATGCTCGACATTGTAGAGTCTTATGGCTAACATAAACTTTTTAATGTGATCTTAGGTGATCTGTTTAGAGTCAGGGTCAAACTTGGGAAGCCACTTCTTTAGATGTTTGGGTAAGGGGTGTTGTGCTCCAGGTATGGCTACTGCATCCTGGTTGAGCCAAGGTCTAGCAGGGTTGTTCTGGTTGGCCATTGGTGTAGTCGGTGTAGAAGGTTGAGAAGGGGAACTGCCTTCGTCAGAGGAATCTCCTCCAGAAGTGGAAGGAGAAGAAGGAGGTGGTGAAGGAGGTATTCCAGATCCTCCTGCAGCAGGAGTGATGATTGGATCTGTAAGGTTTAAGGTGAGGTTAGTGCCTCCAAGATGTTCTCTGATATCAGAGAAATCTAGTGGTTGGCCCAAAGGATGGTTTGGTTGTCTTAAACGGGATAAGGCACTATGTGTTCTTATGAGAGATTTCCGAACAATCTCTTGTAGGTCACAACCTGTAGGATTAGGAGTTACTGGCTCAACGATAATCGGTGGATCGTCGTTTGATGTGGTTGCTATTTGAGGGGGGATGTTATCGTTTGAATGACTTCTTGTCACTATAGGTTAGCGATTAGGTGGTGGAGTAGTCTTACGACCGCCTAGTGCCATTAATAAATTTCAGGTCCTCCTTCTAGCGCCATTTGTTGGTGGGCGAAATGGCACACTCGTCAACTGGAAGAGTGGATCCGGTCCGGGGTTGTCTAAATAACCCAAGCCGTTTGGGATGAACCACCTTGATGGTTTTAGCGGTTCCATTAGCCGATCTAAGTCCTAAGAAAACAAAAGAAAACTGCCCTAATTTAACTAATCTAAATGACAAAAGTAAGAATTAAAACAAACTAATAAACAAATCTAAACTATTATATACAATTTAATATCTAAACTATACAACTATGATTCTATAAAATCAAATTTTCAATTACCAACAAAATCAAATTCAATTACAAATGTACAATATTTACAAATTACAGATTTAAATTAAAACCTGCAAAACCCATCTGTAATCTGTCCTAAGACAGCGAAACTATTGTTTTTTTATTTTATTTTTATGATTTTATGAAAAAAGAAATAAAATAAAACTATCTAAACTAAGCGGCTAAAATAATAACTCTAACTTATGAATCTAAACTATATATATATATCTAACTAAACTACTTAAATAACACTAATAAGCTAACCTGTAATAAAGCTTTCCAATTTGTCCTATGTAAAGAATCTAGTTCAACTCTTCGATGGGAGGAAACCCACACCAGATTCTCTGCAAGCCTCTAGTAAACAGTAAGCAGTAGTGCTCTTTTGAATATCAATAACAGGACAAACAAGACATAAAAATTACAGCAATCTTATAATCTACAAATCATCTCCATTAGATAAATCTGAGTGCGACAATTTGTGCGATATAATTCAATTTATGAAAAAGGTAAACCTATAATTCATAAAGGTAATTGCTGTGTTTTTTTTTTTAAATAAGAGAGATCAGATATGGAAAACATATAGATCAAGTCACATCAACATGCAATAAATTATGATAGCTAAAGTAGTTGATAATTAATTGCGAACTGATATGCAAAACCTGAAACCAAAGTTTGATATATTGAAAGCGAAAGTTGTTACAAGACATCAACTTTTGTCTCAGTCTGAATCATAAATCCATAGTCTGGTTCTCTCCACAATGATGATGATTGTCTTTATTACAAAAATGACAAGTATTTAAAGACCTCCCACAGGGTAAAACATCCATTTGGGAATTATCAAAACAGTTTACAGAAAATCTGGAGATAATCTCCCAAATCTGACTGAAACCAATAATCTTAAAACAAAACCACATCTAAAGTATCTCCTAAATTTCCATAGCATGCCCAATTGTAATTCGTATGTACTTGAAAGAAGGCAAAAAGAGACAAGTTTAGAGGATATTTTGTTGAAAAAATTATCAAAAATCTAATTTCTAAGACTAGCTACAGAATCTTGTGATTCTGTAGCTGGTCTAATTTGAGCATAAAATCGTTTTAAAACCAATTCAAATCGTAAAGAATTATATTCAAACTATTGAACAAGTATTTAATTGCTAATTGGAAATCAAAAGAATCATTCAAATAAAGACTTGTATGTAAATTGGAAAGAAAACGAAATCGTGATCAATTGAATGATAACAGAGATGCATGCACTCTGTTCAACTTGTTATCACCAATTCGGGCAACCAAAATCGCATTAGATAATTCGACAACAATGAAATTATTTTCATGTACCAATTCCAATCGACACAAATAGTTTATGTTGCTTCAGCCATTGACAAAATCATTATCGAATCCAAACGAAATCAACAGGATCGTTTTCTCAAATTAATAGAACTATATTAAACATATACAAACGATCATGCTATTTGCAAATCAAATCAAAACTTGTATGTAAATCGAAACAATTTGAGGTCGATACAATTGTTATGAATCAACACAGTTTCACAATTTTAGCGAATAGATCTTTTGCACAGGTCGAATGTAATCCAAATCCAAACGAGAATGTTGATTTAATAGAAAATAGTGTCGTTTTTCCAATTTAATAGATTACCTCGTAATTATCAAGACAATCCCTAATAATGATGCTTTACACTCATAAAATATCATACCAATTCAAACCTACGAAATCGTTTCAAAATCAAATCATAAGAACTAAATTAGAGCTGATAGCATCCAACCACAAAGAAATCGTATCAAATCAAAACATAACTGTGTTCTAATCTTAACACAAAAATCTCCTGTACAGGTCAAATGCGATCAAAATCCAAGCGAAAACAAAACCCCATTGATTTCATTAATTGAAACTAACAGAACTATTCTAAAACGAATCAGATCAAGTGAAAACCAATCAATTACTAAACTGGGCACGACAAAATCACATAACCAAAACATAGCTACATTTGAGTTTAGTAAAAATGAATCCACTGTACGGGAAACAAAATCATTTCAAATGTATTTAAACGAACAGAGCAAATTTGAAAGCAAAACTGAATATGTTACAATGATTCTAGCAAACTTACAAGGAAAAAATCATAGTGAAATTCATACCTGGACAAAACGGCTTCAATTATGATAGTTTGGAATTGACGAAGGCTGTAGCCGATTCGACATTCCTGAATACAATCAAACCAGTGGTTTTCTGTTTCTTTTCAGTGGCTTGAAGCTTGTCCCTTTCTCTCGACAACATTGTAACTTGGTTCTCTAAAGATTTGACCTTCGACTGCAATAAGGGGACGTTGTTATAATAACACTCTAGCCACACATTACATTGGATGCATGATGTTTGCTCGGGCTTCGATAACACAGGAGAGGGTTTGTTTAAGCCAACAGGGTTTTCATTGGGCAGCTTGATTCCTGGGTAGTTAGGATTGTTCTTTAAGAATGCAGGTAAATTAGAAACGTAGTCATAGGGTTTCTTGGAGCATAGACCATGGGAATAGGGGTACTCTTCTGCTAGAAAACACTCGATATCAGAGTCCGAGTCCTTGCTTAGAACTATGGGATTTTGGCCAGTGTTTGGCTTGGGTTTATTCCGGGCAAGTCTCGATATCAATCGAGCATTCTTCTTACCCTTGTTGTTGAAAATAGGGTTACCCTTGACTTTCTTACTCACAAGCTTCTTGACAACCTCATTCTTGTCTGTTATGATGTCAGGAGGGTTGATGTCAAGGAAAATCGAGGGTTTGGCAGGGGGGAGAAGAACATGAAATGGCACGGGTGGCCCGACCATAGTCTCACTAACCACAGCCTTGTCGATTTGGACAGGCTCCGAATTAGCAAATCCATTTCTAGACAGGAAAGCTTGCCAATTATCGCCATGAAGGTTTAAATGGTGAACGACGATGAGTCTAATCAAGCCATGGTGAAACAGGCTGCTATCAGCCTTCTCGTGTTTGAACCTCTTAGCCATCTTGTAAAGACTACGCAAGAAGTAAAATGGCATATTCAAAGGATAACCCATGAAATTCATCAACAGCCGAAGGTGATACAAAAATACTAATCCATACTGACCTTAACAAGTCACAAATTGTTTCACAATTACCAGAAGATAATGCCACCGGGGTTTGAGGGTGGAAATGGGCATACCTTTATCACAGGAGACCACCTTCCTTGATACGAATAGTAATGGCCACGACACCTCATCAACTTTGGAGTTTTTAAACCATCGCTGGCCCGTGGCTGCTTGTCCTGTAGCAGAGATTATGAATTCTTCATTGATTTCAAGCTGTATGTCACCTATTTTAGCCCTGCACCCATCAAAGGTGAGGGCGAATTGTTGGGCAACCGAAAGGTTGAAACCCTCGAACCTAAGTATGAACACGAGCCAACCACTATCCTCTAAATCCCTTTGAGCATTATCGAACAGTAACAGAGCTTGACTACCGTTCATCTCTATGTGCACCACCGGTGCCATAGACAGGAGCACATGGTGAGAAAGGTGCACAGGCTAGGGTTTAAACACAGCATACGCAGGGGCAGAATGCTCACAGGGTTACCCGAAACTAGCAAAGGTGAACCGAGATTAATGACAGATCATGCAAAGGTGGTGGAGCTAGTTCAACCCATGCAGAATAGTCACATCCTATAGTACAACCGCCGACGTGAATAAATATTCAACCCATCTGTTGTATAGATCAAAAACCATGCCATTCAATAATCAATGAAACCAATGGTAAGTCGACCAAACAATTGCGAGAGCAACAATATTATCATAGTTTTAAAACCAAAGCAATAAATCGAAATCAATACCAAGGGTTTAAACATGTCATGTGATATGATTTATACAAAGGGTATAACCACAATGCCAATTACTTTCATGAAACCAATGTGTCAAGGGAATCAATCAAAGGCTAGAGAATTCAAACCATCAATAAACCAATGATTGAATCACAATCCTTAGGAAATCATCACAGTCTCATAAAATTTGAAGTCATATTAACAATTAAAAATGCCACATGAATAACGATCTTGGAGTCATGTCAATTATATAACGAGAAATAAATTGGAAATGCAATGAGTATCTAGACAAGAGAGATCATAACAATCCAGTGATGTTTTTTATATGAATTCGACATTAAAGTTTTCATGCTTGCAGTCATGAAAACGAAAACAAACGTAAGTGTGAAATAGTAGTGTCGTTTTTATTCAGGATTGCGACGAAAATAAAAGTTTGCAGAACACTGGTGTAGGCAGCTTATAAGGATAGTAGAAAAATGTGAATTGGCTGCCAACACTTCATCAATTGAAATCATAAAAAACATAACCTAAAAAGCATATTTTCCACTTTGTGAGGCAATTTTCCTTTTTTCACTGTTGTCTCCCTTAGAATTCTTGGAAGTAGCTCGTGGTTGATTTGATCCTTGGGGTTGTATCTCATTGATCACATTGGAACAATCATCCTTCAAATGCATGCAAGAAGAAATAGATTTCAAGGAATCATTGGAGGGAGAAGAAGGGGAGGCAACTTCTTTTCCCTTGCCTTGCATAGGTTGGGGAATATCATTTTTTAATCTCTTACTGGTGTGTGAATACTCAACTGATGAAACATCATGGGAAATATGGACATTGGGATTGACAAGTGGTGGAAAATAAAATCACATACTGGGCCAACCATGATGGTGAGAGACGGGTTGGTTGGCGATCTCTTTTCGACCATCATTTGCTGAAACTTCAGGCTGCAAAGACACATGTGGAAGAATGGGAATTCCAGGGATATTCCGAGGAGGATGGAAAGGGGGTCTCTCTGATCGAGGGTGCATTATTCCATGGACAACACAATTAAAGAACCCAACTTGGAACAACTGGATCAATTCTTGAGGATCAACGTCGAAATGGATAGAATATCTAGGCCTCCTATGGCGTCGATTCCAATTTTCCCTACCTCTGTTATTTCATCCATTGCTACCTCTACTGAAAAATCTCATTTTGTAGCAACGGTTCATCAGTAATGAAGCTCTTAATAAACCATACATGACACTCTCCTTACATGAGTCAAAATTTGGCTCAAAAATTGACATGAGATCTATGCAAATCTATCCATAACAAACCATTCATTAATTTCCATGTGAACAGGGGGTGATAGGGCTCATGAGAAATATGGAGGGAATATAATTAGTGAAAAATGGTAGCATGATAGGTAATGCATATACAAATATTGTTCAACAATTAACCAAACCATTTAACTATGTATAAAAATATCAAAATATCAGTCACCAACCCTTGTTATGTTATCCCTTTTGTCGCTTCTACACATACTTTTCTTTTAAATTTATATCACAGAACAAGGATGCAATAAGTGAAATTGGGATTGTGAGGGGAATGTAATTAGCGAAAAATGGTAGAATGATAGGGAAACAATATGGATATTGTTCAAGTGAAACAGAACAAAACATGCTACCTCAAATGCAATCAAAACATCCCTATGTCCAGAATTTCAAAGTTTAACAAGTGTTCCTTTTCCAAAACAATAATCCGAACTAGTATCTTCTTTGACAAATTTGCTTGTTGGCTTCTCAATTATTTACACAATAATCTGTATGCCCGGAACTATTTAATTGCAGTAACCATTTTATCCTCATTATTATAATATGACTATCATAAAGAACAAAATCGTAATCATTATAAGAACAACAATAGCCTTTGATCCACGACCATAATAATTTTACTCCAATACTACTCCTTTTAAAACCAAAAGGGACACAGACAGTTTTTACAACAACTCATATACATCATTTATTTAACCATTGTTCAAAGCAATTAATTTTGACGTTATCACTCTTATTTGGGCCTCAAACATTTAGAGCACAAGTGCCCCTTTTATACAATCAACATAATGATTGAACCCAAAATAACATACAATATTTCGAACACAAGCTTAAAATGAATAGGTGGGTACAGATCTCCTCAATAAATACCAAGCAAGGGACCAAACAAAATCATGCCCAAGTAATAGAGAAAGCACAGTTCTCCCATCAAATTCTAACTGGAGTAAATACAATCTCAATGTAATGTGCGGGATTTAAGATAGTAAGTGGAAGAGACAACAGGAGGTTTGATCAGAGAGTTTGGCAGTTGAATGGCACAGACAACTCATTCTGAAGGTTCCCTATCATAATTGATAACATAAACAATAACATGCAATATTTCGCTCAGTTGTATGGGTTTCAAACAATAGACTGCAACTTCCAAAGAAACACAATCAACCCCTTTTAACAAAACTTCACAATGAGCGACCAAATATAAACTTGTGCCCAACCAAAAACCATGAATAGTGCTCTCATCAACTTATGGGTAGAAATTCCCTCATACTGTAAAACATTTATCAAGCAATGGTGTCTGTGAGGTCATATCAAGCAAGCCAATAGTTGAGGGTTTTTCCAAGACAAGGCATGAAATGCTCCAATATCCCATCATAGTTCACATAAAAACCCACAGAGTCAAACATGGCGTGGGTATACTTAGTCACAGAGACCATTAATGTCAATATATAAGCGAGGTATTCACAAGTCCCAGATTTTAGGCAAACTGCAATAACCAATTTCAGCAGAGGGGATAAACTCAAAAACAAAACCATGGAAAGGAAGGCTTCACTACAACCTTTACTTAATAATTCCCCGTGAACGATTACACAAAAAAAGGACCATACAACCAATCTTTAAGATCCAACAGTCTCAAAATGAACACCATAGAAAACCAAAGATGCAACTGATGGTTTTTCTATATGCACTAAATCCCTTAATTAAATTGTCAACCTAGGGTAAGTAAACTTAGATTTGTAGCACTGTATGTGCCAAGGAAGAACATCTAGAGGAAGTATGTTCTAACTAAGGAGATGGTCTATCTAAGGGTTCATCTACTTAATCAATGACTTTTTCATTTTTTATCAATTAGCAAACCCTATTGATGAACTTGAACCATTTACCCTAAGGAGATTTAAACAATGAATCAATGGATTATTCCTAAAGAAGCAAGTCAAACCCTACTTTGAACAAATTAATCTATTCAACCTAATGAGCAACAACAAGTAAATTACTTTTGATCTTTTGTCTTTAATAAAATAAGAAATCAAACGACTAACCTATCAAAACTATTCAACAAGTAAAATTATCAAAACTATTCAACAAGTAAACACTATTCTTAAAACAAAACTCATAATCATTTCTATTTTTCAAAGGGGAAATCTTAACCTACTTAATCAAAAGCATCATGACTGTATTCAGAAATTAATCAAAACTATTCTTAATTTTCAATAACAGGAAATTCAAAGATGTCGATTATGTCTTTGGTGCCTAATAACATCACGATGGTATCTAATTATTAATGATACTAGCTCAAGAGGGATTAATTCAATGTTGACTTCTACAGAGAAATGAAAGGTGTGAATCAAGCAATCTAACGAAATCTTTGCCATCATAGAAGAAACATTAAATATCCTGAAAATCCATGTGATCTATAAATTTCATGCATCAATCATAGATGATAAAGAAAACACTCTTATACTAATTCAAACACACTCTTATACTAATTCAAAACACACTCTTATACTAAATCAAGTAAATTTGCAAGATTATAAACTTATGACTAAAATAATAATTCAAATTCAAACTTCTAATTAAGATTGCAATTCAAATCTAGAACTGATATTTCATAAATTAAACTAATCTAATCCTATGATTAAAAACTCAGATTTCAAACTAGAATGCTTGTGAAAAACATATACCAAAATCTACTTCTATCCTATCATATTAAAACAAGACTGATAATAAAAATAGGTCTATGAAATCATAACTCCACTGAGAATTAAATCAACTAATAAAACTTGCAATTATTTATCCATCGAAGTTGCAAAAGAAGCTCTATCTAAACTAATCCTTTGTTTTAAAGACTACTCTGTTTTAACTTGCAAAAATCAATTTAACACTTTAACACACTATCCAATTTAATAGCTTGCAATCCAGTCACTAATAAATAAAATACACAGCATAACAAATAACTATCTCCTACAAGCAACCTGCAAAAGAGAAATTACACAATTAAATTGTAAACAACAAATACAGTATTAAAATTACAAAATGCATATAACAGAGAAATGAAATGAATTATAAAAACACATGATCTATCTATCTTAAGTATTCGCCCAGACCACTGGTAGGCCCCCCAACAAGTTGTGGCTACTCCTCAATAGCAAATCACAAGCTTAAATCAACATGGTTCTGGAATTAACTTAAAAAACGCAGTTTGAACATAAATTTGTAGAGATGTCTCAATTGCACAATAAAATGTCTTATTAAAATTTTGTCCTATGGTATGGCCACTACTACTAGTATATATAGAGATTACAGTTCCAGAGGTCGACCACTGGAAGGGTCGACCTCCTCTAAAAATGGAAACTTCCATTAACTGTGCTCTAACATCCTTGGCTTCTAGAACCTGAACGAGTCACTCAACGATTAACATAACTGCCTAATCTGAGATTTCATGAGATATGAAGATGGAGGCTGTGAGGGGGCACAAAACCCAGATATTTGATTCACCCAACACAGGTCGCCAATGTGCCAACTGCCAACTTGCATGTGCTCCAAGTGTTGGATCGTGTGTCGGATGGAGTGTCGGATCGCGTACTAGATGGGGTACTGGATGAAGTTTTGAACTAGCTACTGGATGGAGTCTCAGACTGTGAATTCACCCTGTTACACACAGATCACACATCATATACTTATAAACATTGAATCGGATTTAACTCAAAATCATTGCAAAATATTGATTTCACATACCTGTTGTAAATCCATTATGAATTGATACAAAATCCTTTGAAAACTTTTTCAAAATAGTTAATAACGCATATAATACCGGTGCAAAAAGGATTCAATCATCACCACAAAAAAATCAAAATATGAGGCCAACATTACCCCCACGCCTAATGATTTGTAGATCCCACTACAAACAAAAATGGATTACCTAACATGACTAGACTTGCTTAGGAGGGGATGGATTAGATTTATAATCTTCTTGTCCTAAAGACTTTGTCTTGGCCCTCTTGTGGTGTTTCAATTGTGCACGAAGGATATGATTTTCATTGGTCATTTGATCAACCAATCCTTGGAGGGAATTCATGTTTTCTTGTTGTGGAGATTCCTATCCATAGTGTTCCGCTCTTCCAATTGTTGCAGGAAATGATCATTTTCTTGTTGTAATTTCTCAATAAAGGGAGTATGATCAGATGTCCCAGAGGAGGGCTTGGATCCCTTGATGGTTGTAGAGGGTTTATAGGCTTTGGAAAATGGTGCTAGCATTTGCGAGGTAGGAGTAACAGAGGTTTTATGAGAGGGAATAGGTTCATATTTTACTTCTCTATCAGGATCCAACTCCTCTACAAAAAAATCCCTAAGTTTTTTATTGAGGCTTTCATTATCGGAAGATACTTGAATAGGCTCTGAAGTTCTTGGGGCTTTTACATGACGCTTCCCACTTTCATTTTGGGTAATTCTTCAAAACGATCCTCCTTTAAATCAATTTTCTCCTCTTCTATTCGTAGGGACTATAGGGAAATTTTGTTGAATTTCGTCTTGTAAATTCTCAGGTTGAGGATCAATAGATGTTGAGCGAATTGCAAAATTATCAATAGGATTTTTAATCTTCTTGCCTGATGAGGCTACAGGGGTATCAACAATTTTCTTGGTCTTTTGTTCAGGTAGAGAGATAGCTTGAGTAGGATGGTTTGGAGTCTTTGGAGAATGAGGTTTGGATGAAGTAATAGTCCATAAATCAAGTGATTTCTTTATGGTCTTTATTGTGATATGGGGGTTTGAAAATTAATAGATGAATTCATCCCATGTCTTCCCCTGTTTTGTCAACTCGGCTATGACAAGAAATTTGATGAGGCTGTGGTGGAATAGAATGTTATGAGGATTGGCCACATTATTTCATACTTAGGAAGACATCTTCTCAAGACTTTTCAAGAAGTAAAAAGGAAAATCCAAGGGCTTGTTAAATTAGAAATGAGCTAACAGAAAAAAATGGAAAGCTTTAATAACAAAGTATCTACCTTCACAAGTAATAATTCAGGTGATGATAATCAGGGGGTTAATCAAATCATCTTTAATCCATTCTTTGGATTACCCCTTAGCTTCAGAAACATTTTGAAACTCAATCTTGAAAACTTTGTTGTAGCTTGGTCGTGGCAATTGGTGGTGCTTGAACCACCAATCTCCAAACCTTGGCAACATTGTGGCTGAGGAAATTGACTCCTCAGAGACCAAGAAAGCCAAATACCCCACACACACCATCCTTACATCAAACCCAAGGGATAATTTCAAAGAAATTCCATCAGCATGGCCCTGTAGACAGGGCAATAATGGTCCCCACTCTGCATGAAAGAATACATCCCTACACTCTGCGAATTTGGGGATGCCCAAGAGCTCGTCATAGGAGGAAGTCTCATATCATTTGGGCATGGTTATAGCATGGAGGATGAGAAAAGGAGAGGAATTGGGCAGAGGATGAATGCAATTGGGAACAAGAGCGGAATTGGGTAGAAGATGAGCGCAATTGGGCAAGCAAGCATGAGTGAAATTGCAATTGGAACTAACCCTCTGATTTTGAATGTGCTCAAAGTGGAAACTGTTGAATCCATTAGTGAATTCATCACACATGATTTTCCATGTGTGACTATGACTGCGCCGATTTTGAATTCGAAGGGTGTCCTTTGGAAGCAATCATAATGGTGAGAGAATTAGATCAATTGTTGGATTACTGAGAGGGGGGGTGAATCAGTAATAGAGCAATTTAACCATATAATCCAAGTGTTATATCAATGAAGCATTATTATCCAATAACTGTAGAGTAAATAAGCA
>JZKD02S0231459.1:963284-985190 GCA_000966675.3 Picea glauca
AGATGATTCAAAATGAAAATGTCTCCTTGGTATATATAGGAGACTAGGAGGTATAATTACAACTAATGGCCTAAAGCCGACATAAGTAAAATAACATTACTAATATAATATGCCCTAATTAAGGGGTAATGAGCCAATATTAGGGCTTAACACTATTAGGTGCATAAGAGGACTCCCAAGTATCCACACTTCTATATATGGCTAACAACCCGACAAAAGATGGGAATTTTTCAGTTGAGTGGTCCTTGTTGGCACAGGGGCAGACCCAAGGTTCAACGCTTCAATAAATCACCAACAAACACCTAACTACTGGCCCTTTCGGAAACACCTCAAAGAATATAAAGTCTCACCCGAGGTAGAGGCAGGGGGGGTTGTAGGACTCAAGTGTATGCAACCTAGCTGGGACACAGATCTATGATTACAACACTTAACGTAGCACTTAGCCAATAATATGCATTAATTTATGATTCTTATTCACATCATAGATTAACCCTTATTACATATCAGTGCAATAGTAATCAATATCAAGAACATATAATCATTTAGCACATAGCATCAGAAAAGATCTAACATTTATTCATATATAAAGAACTAAGCATCAATGGATCTACCTATCATGCATCAATAATAAGAAAATAAACACATAAACACCATGATCAACATTGCACAAAGAACAACAATATAGGATATACGTGGTTCACCCCAGTGTGGGGCTATGTCCACCAACTTATTCTTCTTCTTTATTAGTCTTCGAGCTTCTTACATTCCTTTGCTCCTGTGCACAAAGCCACAGAGCCAACTCCACCAAGGGACAGGATATCTGTGCACACCTAGCCAAATCCTCATTCCCTGAATTAGGTTAGGGCACAAATCCTTACACAGTATGTCTGCACAAATCCTCTTACAATAACTTGCACTTAGCCTTACAAGTCTTAACACCGTCTTTGTAGTAAGCCAACTAGTCATGCACTAAGCCAATGACCTCTGCAAGCCAAATTTACTTATTTTATTGCATCGTCAATCTACTTATTTATACATTACAAAAAGGCCTAAGCATGGGTAAACCCATGGGCCGACATCCCATACCCGTTGCATAAATCCTAAAACCAAAAAATCCTGCAAAATGAGTGAGATCCTGTGATCTTCTCTTGCCTGGGCACTCTGTCTTCGACCAACCTCTCGAAGTCCCAAAAATGGTCAAACACAACCAATGTTTCCTCAACACTTGGTCAAGGGCCAATAGGCCCCCAACACTCACTTGTAACTCATCCTGAGTCACTGTAGTATTGAACTTTATGTATCACTTCGACTGCAGACTACATGGATCATCCTGTGCTTTCTGATTTGTCCCTCCTTATTATGTGCAGACTGTCTTTTCTATGTCTGGTACCCAGTTTCAACTGCACCTGGTACCTAGACCCTTATTCCTATGCTTTTACTGAGAGTTGTGAGGTATTTGGTTGTCATAATACAAATTCAACCGGCTCCCATTCACTAAACCTTCCTTCCATTCCCCATTCAAAGTCTTCAACTATGCAAATCCTCCTTCTGTAACATAGGTGACCTCAAATGGCCCAAGCCAATGTGTCCTGAACTTTCCTGGATGCTTCATGAACTTGTTGTCATATACCAATACCAGATCTCCTTGCTTAAAAGAGTTATTTTTGATATGCCTGTCATGGTAGGCATTTTCTCGTTCCTTCTGTACCTGCTGATAAATTCCTGTAATAAACCTATCTTCCTATAGTTCTACCAATTGTGCAAGTATGTCTTGAACATAGCTAGTGTCATCCATATTTGTAAACATTGCAATTCTTAATCTAGGAGCTAAATGTTCCATTGGCACAACTTCTTCCAAGCCATATACTAAATTAAAGGGGGTCTACATTGTCAGCTTCTTGCAAATGGTTCGATAGGCCCATAACACTGTTGGTACTCTCAAATCCCAATCATCTCTATTTACACTACAAATCTTCGTCAGTGCGGTCTCCAAGATCTTATTGAAAGCTTCGATTGTCCCATTTTCTTGTGGATGGTATGGATTTCTCTTCTGATGGTGAACTTCAAATTCTTGAGTCAGGGCTTCAATAGTCTTATTAATAAAATGTGTACCTTTATCTCTCATAAGGATCTTTGGGCATCCAAATAGGGTTATGATATCATCAAATATGAATTGTGCAACTGTAGTTGCACTACAATCCTTAATTTCTCTTGCTTCTGCCCATCTGGTAAAAAAAATTGTCGCAGTGATGATGTATCGAGCTCCTATATGCTTTCCTGGTCGGTTGATAGGTCCCTCAAAATCAATGGCCCATTTCTCAAATTCCTGTAAAGTCATATGAGGTGCTAAATGAATCTCATCTCTTTTGGAAGTTTTCCCAACTCTTTGGCATACATCGCAAGCTTTGTAGTATTCCTTATCATCCTTATGTAAAGTAGGCCACTAGAGGTTAGCTCTAGGAATCTTCTGTGTTGTTTCTTTCCTTTCATAATGTCCTCCTATGATGACTTCATGTGCTTCTGCTAGAATCAGTTTTCTTTCTATCTCCATAACATATCTTCTAAATATCTCATCAGGTCCCATCTTATATAGTTGTCCAGCTATAAGTGAAAAATATACAGCACGAACTACCACTTGTTTCCTCTAAAGAATGGTATATTTTCAAGGTTCTATTCCTGTAGACAGGAACTGGACTATCTTAGTGAAGTGATCATCAACCTTTCTGATGGCCAACAACTGTGAATCTGGTAGTGTATCCTCCAAACTAGTAGGTTCCTCTCCATGTTCTAACCTAGACAAGTGGTCAAGTCCCTTATTCATTCTCCTTGGCTTGACCACAATTTCAAAATCATATTCCTGGAATAACAGTAGCCACCTACATATTCTTCCCCCCAACACTAGCTTGGTGTCTAGGTATTTCAATGCAGAGTGATCAGTGAACATCTTAAAATTTCCTCCCAACAAGTAGTGTCAAAACTTCTGCAGCACGTACACCATGGCTAAACCTTCTCTCTCAGTGGTAGTGTAATTTATCTCAGTTGTATAGAGATTCTTGAAAGAAAAGGATAACGGATGGTCCATATATCTTGTTCATGGTTGTGCTAACATTTCTCCTAATGCAATAGATGATGCATCAAAATGCACATGGAATTCCTTACTCCAATCTGGGAAAACTAGAATAGGCACAGTGACCATTTTTTGTTTCAGTGTGTCGAAGCTCTGCTGACATTCCTCTCACCATTGAAACTGGCAATATTTATTTAAAAGATTTTCCATGGGTGATGTTATCTATGCATAGCCCTTGATGAAATTTCAGTAGTATCTAGTATGTCTCAGCACAGTGTGCACCTGTCTAATCAAAGTAGGAGGGGGTAGATCAACAATGATGGCAATCTTGGAAGGATATACCAGCAACTCCTTCTTACACACAATATGGCCTAGAAGCACTCCAAAGGGTGAAAATAAGATACACTTCTTCAGGTTCAGGGAAATATGGCATTTCCTGTACTTATCAAGCATTAGTCTTAAACATTCAATATGATTTTTCAATAAGCTAAAAACAATCCAATCATCAAAATATGCTTCCAAAAATTTATGTAAGAATTATTGAATGCTTCAACCACCACCCTAGAAAAGATGGCTGGTGCATTCTTCAATCTAAAGTGAATCACTGTGTACTGGAAAGAACCCTATTTTGTTGCAAATGTGGTCTTATGGTGATCTTCCTTAGCAATCCTGATCTGGTGATAACCTGAAAAGCCATCTATGAAGGAGTAAACTTCTTGTCCTCCTACATTATCTAAAACTTCATCAGTAAACGATGTAGGGAATGGATCATGTAAGCATGCTTCATTAAGTTTTCTTAAATCTACATAGATTCTTATCTCCCCCGTCTTCTTATCCTATACAACCATAGGGCTAATCCATTTTGATTCTTCAATAGGTTCTATGATTCCTGCTTCCAACATTCTGTCTAATTCAATCCTAACTTTCTTCTTATATTTGGGATTTAGTCTGTAGGGTCTCTTCTTGATTGGCCTTCCATCTGGCTTCAAGGGTATATTCATTTCTCCCATGGGCCCTTTAATGCCCTTCATGTCAGTGAACTTGGTTGGAAACAAGTCCTGATGTTCATGTAGTAGTTCTGTAATCTTATCAATAGTGGCATCATCCCAATAATATCCAACTTTGGCCAACTTAAGTTCTTTCTCTTTTCCAATATTAACTTTCTTAATTTTGATGGTTTTCCCAATAAAAGATTATTCAATCCTGGGCCCTTATATGTCTCTCTGTCCTTTAGTTTTTGCGATGTTCACATTCCTAGGATCATTATCTTTATTAGCATTGATATTATAACAACCCTGTAATTTCTGAAGAGGTGCAGTCCATTCATCTTCTTCTTCCTCCAAAGGGAGGTTAGGTGCCTCCTCAAATACTTTTTGTCTTGCAACTTGTAAAGCCTGATCTACTATGGGGTGTTGACTTTCAAATAAAAATGTATTTATAAATTTATGAGTCATACTATACCAATCTGAAGTGGTGAGGCGCAATTTTGCTTGATGATACCAATTGATAGGCATTGTATCCAAGGTGTTAATGAACTTGTGCACCCACTGTTCTTGGGGAATGCTTCTCCAGGCCTCCTCATAGCTTCGCACATGGTCCTTTGGATAGATCTGACCTATGTATCTAACTTTGTACCCTTTTACTTGGTCTAAAAAGTGCATTGTCATTAAAGTGCGACATTGCACCCACTCTGCGATGTTCTTCTTGTGTGTTCCTCACCATCTCATTAACATTTCTTTCAAAGCTTCATCCAGTGCCAATAACCTCTGTTGTACTGGTACAACTTCTTAAAATTCCAATAAGAATGTTTCTAAATTATTCAAACCATCAAATGTGGGAAGATTTCTTACTTCTATGCCAATCCAACGAACTTCCGAGGTCAATATGGCACACCTCCGGCAGAAACTCCATACATTTTGTTTTGCCAATTCTCTAGTTATTCTTCTGAATCTTATGAGAATACATTTTCATTTCTCCAACTTAAATTCCCATCTGATGTAGGATTAATGTAATCATGTTGTTTTGCTGTCAATTCATATATATTCTCTAGTTCGTATGCGCGGTCTTCTTCTTTGATGGGATTTGTGTATCTGCGACCTTCATCATGATCAAGAGGTGAAATGACCTTAATTCCATAAACTTCAAATGTCATTCTTATTTTCTTTAATTCAACCACAGTATAATTGTTGAAAGCCCAATAAATGCCCAACAGTGCAGGATAAGGACAACTATCATCAACTATCTCAATCACCTCGAAGTCTGCAAACGTGCTTACTCTGTCGATGTCCACCAGGACATTCTCTAGTCTTTCGAGGGGGCTTACTACCTGATGATTATCCATCTTGAGCCTGATAGGGGAATAGATCAACTTAGGTTTTCCCATAAGTTCCTAGGCCTGCTTCGTCATAACATTGACTTTTTATCCCAAGTCGAGGACCACATAATCTATGTCATAGTCTCCAATCTGAGAATTAAGGTATATTTCCTTATTTGTCCTTCTCTTTCTAGATACTTGATGTACTACTTTATTCAGCAGAGGATCTACCTTCCCTATCTCATATTGTCTGATCAAATTTTGCAGTTCTTGCACAACTCTTTCATCCTTAATCAAATTAATGCAAGTACATAAGAATTCCATAAGATTTCTTACCTCTTTTCCATATCCAAGTGTGGAAGACTGATTGAATGCCAAAGGCATTCCACATTCTCTCACTTATGGTTGTGTCTTTGATGAATAAGCTTGATCTCTTCCAAATTCTCTTCTTTCCTCTTCAAATGTCTACTTTTCTTTCCTAGGATCAAACACTTGTGTCTTCTCTGCAGCTCTTCCAACCCTTGATTCTTTTGTAGTCTTTCCTGGAGTCACCCTGTCTTCTCCTGTAAAAACACCTCCTCTAGTGATAACAATGAATCTGGGATCCTCTTTGTGATGTTCTGATGATATTAGTTGTACTAGCTGGTTTCCACCTTGTCTTTCCTAAAGTTTATCTAACAACACAAGACAATCTTCAATAACATGTTCAAATGAGTTGCAGTAGCTGCAAGTGGTACAAGGGTTCTGATAGTCCCTTTCTAAGTGTCTTGGCTGTGTGAATTTATAACAAATGATCCGACTTCGACCTCAACCCATGCCTCCTCCTCGTCCTCTTTCTCTGAATCCACTACAAGGGTTGAAGTTTCCTCTTCCTAGAGAGTTAAACTGCGTAGCATTTCCCTCTTGCTGCATCTCTCCTTGAATCCTATATGTATCTCTTGACCTTTCATGCAAGAGGTCATAAGCCCTACAATCCTTCTCATCATTCCCCACAGATTTATAGAATGTGCAGTAAAGATTGGTAGGTGTCTAGACATATTTTTGCATGTAATAGCATTCACCAGGGAGATACCTATTTCTACATACCTCGCACCAGGGTAGAGTAACCTTCTTCAAAGGGCTCAAAGCTCCAAAGTCCAAGCAATCATTAAATAGGGGACAATGCTCCTTGTCATGGCCCTTTGACTTGCATCTGATACACCAAATGTATTATCTTTTATGTTTTCCATTTCTTTCTTCATATCCTAAACCTGCAAAGATAAGCTAGTTAGCTGACTCAAAATTTGACTCATACCTGAGCTAGATTCACCCATAGGGGTTGATTCTAGTTTCATGGCGATATCCAATGCCTCAGCTTGTGAAGAAACATTCTTTTGCATCATAGGAACTCTGATGTGTGGTAAGAGGGAAGCAATGAACCATTCCTTATTCTACTCGTCTGGAATCTGGAAACTCTGATCAAACTCCCAAAAAGGTTCAACTACTCTCTGCTTGATTTCTTTCAGTTCTGTAATGCACTACGACTCCGAGTTGGGTTTCTTGAATTCTTCACTCAACACAATCTTGATATCGCTTAGCGATTTAAGCTATTTAACTCCTTTAACAAACTTCATGTACCATCTCAGTGCGTGGTCTCTCAAGGCATTACTAAACTGATATCTCTTAACAACTTTGTCATTTACTTGCTTAATACTCCATACAGCTTCGCACAAGAACTAGTGTTGATCAGGATCTTCAGATCCATCTCCTCTAAATATAGGTAACCTCATTTCATATGCCATAGATCTTCCTAGGTTTCTTGAATGAGTATGTATTGAGCTACTGGTAATAGTGCTCTAAGTGCTCTGATAACTCTAACTACTCTGGTTATTTAATGCTGCTAAAACAATAGGAGGAGTAATAGTACTTACCTCGACAGTCGGTGCAGTCCCAGAAGTTTATGATTCTTCCCAAGGAGGTTCTTCAGTCTTCCCTTCCTCTGCCCTAGCGGACCCTGAATGTTCCTCATTCACTGACTCTTCTTCTTCTCCACTGTAGAACCCTTCGTCCTGTGCCAGTGGTTCGTGGCTCTGCTCAAACAGGTTTACAAGAGGGACATTTCTGAAGGTTCTCCCACTGCGCATGTGTCCAAACTATGTTTCATTGTCCCTGTCTGCGTTCTTGAACATTATATTTTCAATATTGACCAATTACTATATCTTCAATATGTTCTTCTCATGCAATAACATCTTGATCTTCTACTTCAAAAAGTGTAAAATTCTTCCTCTAGGTCCCTTAAAGAAATATCTCTTTGTTTGTCTATATGACTCTACTCTGTCAATATCAAACTTAGTAATGTACCCTCCAATAGTGTTATCAAACCAGTGATCTAATTCTCTTGACATGGTTTTATCATCTCTCTTGACCTTCTTGATCAATGCTGATGTCCAAACCACATATGGTCTAGATCGGATTTCAAACTGGGTATCTGCTAATATGGCTAACCACTTGTATAGCTCCTTATGAATTCCTCCAAAGAAAATCTTGTGTATATCGATAAAGATATACCTTTCCAACCAATACTATATACTAAGGTTGGGGTTCTTGTTATGAGCTTCGACGAAGTATCATTCTTTTTCTTCTATCCACTTTTGAATCTCTATCTTCGATGGAATCCACCTTGACATTCCCAAAAGAAGATCTTGGTCCTAGCAATGGAACCATTTGTTGGCACAGGGGAAGACCTAGGGTTCAATGCTTCAACAACGCACCAATAAAACCCTAACTATCAGCCCTTTCGACAACACTTGCGAAGTAGATGAAATCTCACCCGAGGTAGAGGCAGGGGGGGTTGCAGGACTCAAGTGTCTACAACCTAGCTGGGACATAGATCTATGATTACAAAACTTAACAGATCACTTAGCCAACAATATACATTAATTTATGATTCTTATTCACATTGCAAATTAACCCTTATTACAGATCAACATAGTAGTAATCAAGATTAATCACATCTAATCATTTAACACATAGCATTAGAGAAGATATAGCATTTATTCATATATAAAGCACTAAGCATCAATGGATCTACCTATCATGCATAAAGACTAAACAAATAAATACATAAACACCATGAACAATATTGCACAAAGCACAACAACACAATATATACGTGGTTCACCCCAGTGTGGTGCTACGTCCACCAACTTCTTCTTCTTCTTTATTAGTCTTAGAGCTTCTTACATTCCTCTACTCTTATGCACAAAGCCACAGAGCCAACTCCACCAAGGGACAGGAGATCTGCGTGCACCTCACCAGATCCTCCTTCCCTGAATTAGGTCAGTACACAAAGCCTTACACAGTATGTCTGCACAAAGCCTCTTACAGTCACTTGCACTTAGCCTTGTAAGTCTTAACAAAATCCTTGCACGAAGCCAACTAGTCATGCACTAAGTCAATGACCTATCTAATCCAAACTTACTTCTTTTATTACATCACCTAGATACTTATTTATACATTACAGAAAGGCCTAAGAATGGGTAAACCCATGGGTCGACATCCCATACCCATTACATAAACCCTAAAACCCAAAAAACCCACAAAATGAGAGAGATCCAGCGATCTCTGCTTCGCCTGGGCGCTTCATCTTCGGCCAGCCTGTCGAAGTCCCAAAAATGGTCAAACACGACCAATGTTTCCTCAACACTTGGTCGAGGGCCAACAGTCCTCAGTGAAAAATCCACAAACTAAAATATTATCTAATGGGCATTCCCTTGAGGAATGCTTCCTCCTGCATCTTGGGAAAACTAAGCTCATTACTGCATTTTCCTCCTCCTGTTTCATTTTAATATTTAGGGAATCCAACTGGGAGCCTATTGTTCTTAAGATATCCATTTTTAAGTTCTCCAAGAGGTTCCCTATCTATACCCCTATGATACCACCTAAACTAACTGGTTTTAGGTTTCTAGTATAAGGATCCTGAACATTCTTCCTTGTTTTAGCTCTACTCCTCGAGTAATTCTTACACATTTCATATATTTTGGAAAATGGTTTATGGGAGATGTCACCTAATGCCATCAGGTTCAGTATCTCTAGGTATTCCTCTAAAATTTCTTTAAGGAACAGAGCCCTGACTGCATCATCTAAAAGGTCATGGTACTTTGATTTCTCTGAGATATAAGCAAACCATTCCATATAATCCTTGATATTATCGTCTTCTAACTGTTGGATTTTGAAAATATCATTACAAGAATCCTTGGACTTGTAATAGTCTTGGTATTTCTTAAGAAATATATCTTTCATGGGTTCCCAAGACCTAATACTGGACTCTCCCAACCTCATGAACCATCTTAGTGCGGAGTCCTTGAGGGTGGCAGGAAAAAGTTTTAGTTTCTGAGCATCTTGTAAGTAATTGTAGCTCCTACACAAGATGTCGAACACAAATAGGAAGGTGTCCGGGTCTTCACTGCTTTTACCGTAAAAGGTGGGCAGTGCTGAGAATGGAATGTTTTTCATATTAACATTATGTGTGGTGTCAAAAATTGGAAACCCGAAGGTAGTTTCGGTTTGGCTTCCAACTTCTTCTCCCTCCTCATGTCTTACATTGTTGTGATCCTCTTGATCATCCATATTGGTTTGAATCAGAGGGGGGGGTGAATCAGTTGTTACTGTGCTTAAACAATTTATGACTATTCAAACAATTTTTTATTTCTTCCAAGTGACCATCAATATTATACAAGATATGAAAAAAATAAACAATGAACATCAGGCACACATAAGATATACACAGAAACAAATTTTCATGAGGAAACCCATAAAGGGATAAAACCTCTTATTCTTCGAATGATAGGCAGTCTTTTAAGTTTTTTACATCATCTATCTTTGAGCACCAACTCAATGTTAGGCTACTACCTCTGTTTCACAAGTTTCAACTTCTTGAGAGCACCAACCCTTTGATTTCTCTAGCACCCACTAGAAGGAAGCACCAACTCCCTGAGTGCTCCAGCACCAACTAGATGGAAGCACCTACTTCCACTTATACAAGCACCAACTTACATACAAAAAACTTTGTGTTTTCCCAAGCACCACCCTACCACCCTTTTTTGTAGCCACAACTATATGAAAGATTCAAATTCTAGTATTCAAGCACCAACTTGAATAACAAAGGACTACAGTCCTCCCTAGCACCAACCTTCCTCCATGATTATAAATAAATGATTGAATAACCAAAAATACAGGTGTATCAATTCTTACCACTTATTCTATGTTCTACAGTTCTTCTCTATTTCACTATTCTTCTGCTCTATTCATACTTGGCTTGAATTGTTGTCTCTTTATATCTGTTCTTTCTCTGTTCCTCTGAAGCTCTTTGGTATCTGTTCATTCTTCTCTCTTCACCTTTTATTTTTTGTTCATCTTCTATTTCTCATATCTGATTTTGATCTCACACTGTGCAGACTGTGATTTTCCTTTCTCCCAGTTCAACTCATTTTTCCAGTGAGAACAACCATGCTCACATAGTCACTTCATACCTCTTTTATGCTCTCCCACTGATTCAGTTACACCTCGAATCTCCAAGGAAAATGCCTCAACAAATGAATCGCCAAACATCCAAGAACTATGATTCAGTTATGCTAACTCAATCATAACTGAACAATTAACTGTGAGGTGAAACAATAGCCCTTCGATCAAATTCCCAATTAACTAGCACCATTGGATTACATCCATAGGGACTCGTGTTTATCCTATATGCCCATTGGTTGTGACTGAACGCTAAACAGAAAGTGATTTCATGATTTCACGTTTCGGAAAACTTGTGATGAGACATCTCAACTCTCCCATGTTGCGATCTCTGAAATGGAGCTTATTCGAGCTAGCTCCTTCCTCTCATATGACCACCAGTTGTGACTAAGAACTTATCCATAAGGCACTTCACAACTTGTGACTTCGAGGATCTTGGTATGAGGTGTATCGACTCTCCCAAGTCATGATATCCGAAATACTTCATATTGGATCAACGGTTTAGATCTCTCCCTTTGATGGATGGCTGTGATCATGTCGCAATTTCACATTTCATGATTTCCTCCTATGAGTTGCCTCATAAATCCCAACTCACAAAACTATGAAATACTCCATATTGGCAGCCCATGATCCTCGGTGATTTAACGGTCCAGATCTCTTCTTCGAAAACTCAAACTTCATTCTTCGTTGTGCCAAATCAATGGTCCACGCTCTCCCTTTGATCGATGGCTGTGATCAAATTGTGATTTTGCGTTTCGTGACATCGTGTCTCATCTCCCTAGACAATCAACGATCAAGATCTCCCCTCAATCTGATGACTCATATCATGTCACGATTTCGCATTTCGCGACTTTGGAGGTTAGAGCACCTCCTTCCTTTGACCCTTCAGTCAGTGAAGTTCCAATCGCTCACCATGTGTCCTCTAGCTCCAACGACCCGGGATGTTTCATGAATTCATGTATTGTGAGTTTCCACACCACGCTCCTTTGACTCCTCCAATGTGCAAGTCAACAAAATTCCAATTGCTCGCCATATTTCCTTTGGCTCCAATGGCCAGGATTGTTTCGCGACCTCGCATATCACGAAGTTAGAGGATAGTACTCAGCCTTATCCCCTTCGCAGTTATACAGAATCCGATGGTTGTTGGTCCTTGGCACCTAGATCCAACATCTGATATTTTTTCTCCTCTTATGCACGCTCCTCCTGTTTGAATTCATATTTGACGGCCATCGGGAATTAGGGATAGGTGATCCAACGATAATTGTTGCTCCTCCTCCTAAGATTACACTTATGTTCTTTCTATGCCATCATCGTTGCGTTGTTGATCTTTCTATCATTGGAAAAAAAGTATAATCTCGTTGTGTTGATCTTGTTGTCAATGAAAAACAAGCATAGTCAGCCTTCTGTCTGTAAATATGCGAACAATCTCCCCCTTTTTCATTTATGGCAACCTTGAAGAACCTGAATAACTGCACTATTTTTCCTAGACATCCAACCATACCACTGTAGCATCCTTACCATTACCACACTTTCTCTCCCCCTTTGACATCAATGTCAAAGAAGAAACATGCTCCCCCTGAGTTGTTGCAGTACATCTTGAAGGGATCAGATATGTGACAAGAACATACTCCCCCTGACAAGGTGAAAAGATTAGACAAAAATAGATATAACCCCCAACTTCTGACGAAGATATCCAAAAGGTGTCACTGCTAATAGTTTAGTAAAGATGTCAGCTATTTGTTCTGTGGAAGGAATATAATTCAACTGAACAACTCTGTTTGTAACTTGTTCTCTAAGAAAATGGTATTTTATTGGTATATGCTTAGTCTTTGAATGAAGTACAGGATTCTTGGAGACACTAATGGCACTGGTGTTATCAAAGTGAAGTGGGATCGATCAGTATAAGTTACCTTCAAATCTGCAAGAGTTTGTATCATCCATAAAGTCTGAGTGAAGAAAGTAGTAGCAGCAATGTACTATTCCTCTGTAGTTGATAAGGAAATAGATCCCTTCTTCTTACTAATCCATGCTACTAATGAGTCACCCAAGAAGAATGCACCTCCACTGGTGCTCTTTCTCTCATCCACACAATTTTCCCAATCATCATCTGAATAAGTAGTTAACTAAAAATTATGATTTCTAGGATACCACAGACCATAAGTCATTGTACCCTTCAAGTATTTGAATATCCTTGTTACATCTACTAAATGAATTTGTTTAGGAGAAAAATGATAACGACCTACCATTCCAACAACTTTCATTATAGCAAGACGGGATGTTTTGATGTATAGAAGACTGCCTATTGTTGATCGATATGTCCTTTGATCAACATCAGGTGAAATATTATCTTTAATTAGCTTGCAACCGACCACCATAGGTGTAGTAACAGTGGAAGAATCTTCCATCTGAAACTTCTTCAACATCTCTTTCAAATATTTTTCTTGAGTGATAAAAATTCATGTAGAACTATGATTTACTTGTAAACCAAGAAAATATGACATTTCTCCTATCATGGACATCTCAAACTCTATTTTCATAGAATTATCAAACCACTGGACAGAGGAATCATTAGTACAACAAAAAATAATGTCATCTACATAAACCAAAACAACTAGTAAATCATCACCTTCAGACTTAATGTAGTGATTGTTGTCAATAGTACCTTTCTTGAACCCTTTGTCTTGTAAAAAATTGTCCAGTCTATAATACCAAGCTCATGGTGCTTGTTTCAATCCATATACAACCCTCTTCAGCTTGCAGACATAGTCATAATTATCTATCAATGAGAATCCTTCAGGTTGTTCCATATATAGTTCTTCCTCTAGATCTCCATTAAGAAATGTCGACTTAACATCCATTTGATACACTTTAAAGTTCTTATGACATGAATATACAAGAAACATTTTGATGGCTTCCAATCTTGCCACTGGTGCAAAGGTTTCATCAAAATCCTATCCTTCAACTTGTGCATAGCCTTTACAGAGTAATATGGATTTATTTCTAAAAACTTGTCCTTTTTCATTCATTTTATTCTTGAACACCCATTTGTAGCCTATTACATTCTTATCTTCAGGTCTAGGAACAAGCTCCCAAGTATTGTTCTTCTCAATCTAATCAATATCTTCATTCATAGCTCTAATCCAATCATCATGCTTGTTGGATTCATCAAAAATTTTAGGTTCAATCATAGATAGAAAAGAAACCTGAGATTGTTCTGAGTCTTTAATCAACTTCCTTCTTGTCTGGACTCCTTTATTTATATCTCCAATTATCTGATTCTCGGGATGATTCTTTCTAACAATTCTGAGAGGTGATTTTTTTTCTTTCTACTGATCTGTGTCATCTTGAGTATTTGTGTCTCCATCTGATTCAGATTCTTCTCTTTTTGATCCTTGGACATGTTCATCTTCAACTTCAACTATATCTTTTGCGGTTGCTTCAACACTGCTTAGATTTCGTACTGGGATTTCTTCATCGACTTTTATGTCGATACAGTCAACCAATTTATGTAGCCTCTTATTGTAGTATATGTATCCTTTACTATTTGTAGCATAACCTAAGAAGATACCTTCATCATCCCTGTCATCATATTTTCCAATATTTTCATCATTATTCTTGACATAACATTTACTCCCAGAGACTTTAAAATGTTTGAATGAAGCAGGTCTTCCAAACCAAAGTTCATAAGGAGTCTTATCACTGTGTGGCCTAAGATGAGATTTGTTAAGAATGTGAATATTTGTATGGATTTCTTCCACCCAATATGTCTGAGCAATATTCCTTTCATCCATCATCTTGCCATCTACTAAACTAATCTATTATGCCTCTCAACTACTCCATTTTGCTATGGAGTCCTTGGAATAGTGTACTCTCTTTTGATCCCATGTTTATCACAAAACTCTTTGAATTTCCATGAACTAAACTCTCCTCCTCTATCAGACCTTACTGCCTTCAATATTTTCCCTATTTGATTCTTAGTCATAGCCTTAAACACTTTGAATTTTTCAAATTCTTCAGATTTTTTCTTCAAAAAGGAAACCCATGTTAGTCTAGAATAATCATCAATAATCAACATAAAATAGTTTTCTTTTCCCATACCTTATTTCCTTGATGGTCCACATAAATCCATATGTACTAACTGGAGAGGTTTTTCTATTTAAGGAAATTTTTTAGATTTGAACTATGTCCGAGTAAGTTTTCCTATCTGGAAAGGTTTACAAATAGAATCATATGGCTTTGATATCTTTGGAAGATATTTTACTGCCCCATTATTTCTAAGCTTGATTAAATGATCAAAATTTAGGTGTCCAAGTATCCTATCCCATATCCAACTTTCATCATACTTTCTTAGTTGGCATTCTTCTTTTTCTCCTTTTAACACATAGACATTGTTTTCTATTCTTATCCCTTTTGCAACCAACTGTCCTGAATTCATAGAATTTATTTTACAATCTTTATAAGTAAATAAAACTTCACATCCTTAGTC
Organism: Picea glauca; assembly: GCA_000966675.3. NCBI lineage: Eukaryota > Viridiplantae > Streptophyta > Pinopsida > Pinales > Pinaceae > Picea > Picea glauca. Next base: position 978,651 of record JZKD02S0231459.1, read on the forward strand.
ACAGACTTGAATGACACTAAGCAGATTATATTTCAGACCATCTACAAACAACACATCTTGAGCTTTTCCTTTGCCATTACTCAGACTTACCATTCCTTTACCTTTTATTTTTCCTGGTGCACGGTTTCCAAAAGTTACATTCCCTAATTTTCTTTCACTTAGATTTAGAAACTTACTTTTGTATCCAGTCATATGTTTGGAACATCCACTGTCAATATATCGGGGATTCTTTTGTCTTAGGGATGATAACACTAGTCCAGACTGGTCATCTTCTTTCTTCTTCCAAACCTTGAAATTTTCAGCAGTAGGATTCAAATCCGGCTTATAGTTCCTTAAGAAACAGTCTGCAGCTTTATGTCCATAATTATGGCAGGTGTAACATTATGGTTCACTGAATAACAAATCATAATGATTGCTATGCTCATAACTGTTATTATGCTTATCCCACGTCTTTTTCCCAGCCATCACATGATTTGTAGTCTGTGGTTGTTTGTTACATAGTTGTCTCAATCTTTAATGTGGCAAATAATTACTCCTTGAGTATATTGATTTCTCATATCTAAATATTAAAGAACAATTTACAGCTTTGTGACCAAAGTTAGAACAGAAAAAACAAGATCCATAGAAAATTCCTTTGTACCTGGAAAATGGTTGTCTTCTTTGAACGAGTCGATTTCTTCCATGCTGATGATTTCTTTGACCAAAGGATGTGTTTGTGTTATTTATTTGATCTACAGATTATGTTCTGGTACTTTTTCTTTCATTCCTTCTTGGTGGTTGATCATCTTTCTTTGTTTCTGCAGAGTGGTTGTTGTCAATGATTGTAGATTTGACAAACTTGATGGATTCTGTGTTACTTGGATGATCACTACTTGATCCTTCTTCATAACCCAAGCCATATTTCAACTTTGGATTCCTTTGCTGATTTAGAATGGAGGTTAATCCTTCTGAGGCTTTAATACTTGACAGATTTTGGTGATATAATTCCTTAAACTTCTCCATCTCTTTTCTGGTTTTTACTATCTCTTCTTCTAAGGCTTCACACCTAGCTTTCTTCTTTGATAACTGTTGTTTCAGAATGTCCTATATTTTCTTTTCCTCTTCTAACTCCACTTTTAGTAGGGAAAAGTCTTCATTAGGGTTTTTACCATTCATTTTAAACTACATCAACAATTGTTTTTGTTTTCTATTCTTACATCTAAGTCTGACAATTTCTTCCAAAGAATTGATTAATTCACCTTCCATATCCACCACAACTTCTTCGTCATCCATTTCACCTCCTAAATTTTCATAATCAAGATCTCCCATAGCCATAAGCATAAAATCATTCACTTTATCTTTGCAAGATGAATCGCTATCTATGTCTTATGAGGAGTCGTCATTGTTTGCACACAAACATTTCTTTTTACTATATTTCTTAAATTTGTATTCCTCTTCATCATCAGAGTTCTGGTCCTTTTCATCCTTTTTCTTGTGAGGACACTTAGATGAAAAATGACCTATTTTACCACAGTTAAAGCATTTGAAGGGCATCTTGCCTTGGTATTTTCCTGATCCTTTCTTTAACCTTCTCACAATTTTTTCTTCAATATCATCTAGTTTTGAATCAGTATTCTTTTATGCTTTAAAAGATGCTTCTCTAGTAATGGATTTATCATTGATACTTCTCATTTCATATGAAGTTAGAGTTCCTAGGAGTTGATCAATGGACAGAGTTTTAAGATCATTCATTTCTTCTATTGCAGAGACTTTTGGATTAAATTTATCAAGCAAAGATATTAAAATATTTTGAACTAAAAATGATTCTTCAACCTTCTCAGCAAGACCCTTCATGGCATTCACAAGCTCTTCAAGTCTTAAAAAATACTTGCTAATTGTTTCATCTTCATTAATATTTAGTTGTTCAAATTTCAATCTATATGTTTGAAGTTTGGCATCTTTTACTTTCTCATTTCCTTCATAACTGCTAATAAGTTTATCCCACATTGCTTTGGCAGTTTCAAGATGCATCACCTTTACAAACTTGGCTTCAGCAATTCCATTCAAGATAGAATTCATTCCCTTAGCATTACAACTAAATTATAACTTATCATCCTTCGACACTAGCACAACGGGCTTTATGTATCTAGTCTCTACTACATCCCAAACATCAGCCACTAAGGCCATTATGTATGTTGTCATTCTAACCTTCCAGAAGGAAGAATTTGTTCTATCAAACAAAGGAGGCATATTGGCTAAAGTCCCTTCATGACTTGTCATGTTTAAGATTGTAGATCTACCTTTAAATAAAAGGAACCTGATCTGATACCATTTGTTGAAATTGCTAAGACAACTGAGAGGGGGGGTGAATCGGTTTTTACTGTGCTTAAACAATTTATGACTATTCACACAATTTTTAATTTTGTCCAAGTGACCATCAATATTATACAAGATATGAACAACATAAATAATGAACATCAGTCACACATAAGATATACACAGAGACATATTTTCACCAGGAAACTCGTAAAGGGAGAAAACCTCTTCTTCTTCGAATGATAGGCAGTCTTTTAAGTTTTGTACATCATCTATCTTTGATCACCAAATCAATGTGAGGCTACTACCTCTATTTCACAAGATTCAACTTGCTGAGAGCACCAACCCTATGATTTCTCTAGCACCCACTAGAAGGAAGCACCAACTCCCTGAGTGTTCCATCACCAACTGGATGGAAACACCTACTTCCACTTATACAAGCACCAACTTGCATACAGAAAACTTTGTGTTTTACCAAGCACCACCCTGCCACCTTGCTTTCTAGCCACAACTAGATGAAAGCTTCAACTTCCTGTATTCAAGAAACAACTTGAATAATAGAGGAATACAGTCCTTCCTAGCACCACCCTACCTTCCTGGTTATAAATAAATGATTTAATAACCAACAATACAGGTCTATCAATTCTTGCCACTTCTTCTTTGTTCTACAATTCTTCTGTGTTTCACTATTCTTATTCTCTGTTCATACTTGGCTTGACTTGTTTTCTCTTTCTATATGTTCTTTCTTTGTTTCTGTCAAGCTCATTGGTATGTTTTCATTCTTCTCTCTTCACCTTTTCTATTATGTTCAACTTTTGTTTCTCATCTCTGAGTTTGATCTTACACTGTGAAGAATGTGATTTTCCTTTCTCCCAGTTCAACTCATTTTTCCAGTGAGAACAACCATGTTCACACAGTCAGTGCATATCTCTTTTATTATCTCCCACCGATTCAATTACACCTCAAATCTCCAAGGAAAATGCCTTAGAAACTAAATTGTCAAACGTCCAAGAACTATGATTCAGTTATGCTAACTGAATCATAACTGAACAATTAATCATGAGGTGAAATAGTATCCCTTCGATCAAATTCCCAACTAACCAACACCGTTGGATTACACCCACAGGGACTCGTGTTTATCCTATATGCCCACTGGTTGTGATCGAACGCTAAACAGAAAGTGATTTTTCATTTTGGAAAAATTGTGATGAGACATCTCGACTCTCCCATGTCATGATATCTTAAATGTAGCTTACCTGAGCTAGCTCGTTCCTCTCATATGACCACCAATTGTGACTAAGCACTTATCCATAAGGCACTTCACAAATTGTGACTTCGGGGATCTTGGTATGAGGTGTATTGACTCTCCCAAGTCACGATATCCGAAATACTCCATATTAGATCAATGGTTCAGATCTCTCCCTTTGATGGAGGGTTGTGATCATGTCACAATTTCTCATTTCTTAATTTCTTGCTATGAGTTGCCTCATAACTCCCAACTCATGAACCTCTGAAATACTTTAGATAGATGGCCCACAATCCTCAATGATTTAACAGTCCAGATCTCTTCTTCGAAAACTCAGACTTCATTCTTCCTCGTGCTAGATCAATGGTCCATGCTCTCCCTTTGATCGATGACTGTCATCAAATCACAATTTCATGTTTCACGACTTCGTGTCTCATCTCCCTGGACAATCAACGATCCATATATCCCATTGATTTGATGGCTCAGATCATGTCGCAATTTTTCATTTTGTGAATTTGGAGGTTAGAGAACCTCCTTCCTTTGACCCTTTAATCAACAAAATTTTAATCGCTCGTCACATGTTCACTGGCTCTAATAGACAGGATTGTTTCGCGGCTACGCGTATCACAAGTTTCCATACCACGCTCCCTTGACTCCTCCAATGTGCAAGTTAGTGAAATTCCAATCGCTCGCCACGTGTCCTCTGGCTTCAATGGCTAGGATTGTTTCGCGACCTCACATATCGCAAAATTAGAGGATGGTACTCATCCTTATCCTCTTCACAGTTATACAAGATCCGATGATTGTTGGTCCTCGGTGCTCAAATCCAATGTCTGAGATTTGTTATCCTCTTCTACGTGCTCCTCCTATATCAATTTATATCTAACAGCTATCGGGAATTTAGGATGGGTGATCCAACGATCATTGTTGCTCCTCCTCCTGATCTTACACTTTTGTTCTTTCCATGCCATCATCGCTATGTTTTTGATCTTGCTATCATTGGTAAAAAAGTATACTCTCGTTGTGTTGATCTTTCCATGAATGAAAAACAATCATACTCTGCCTTCTATCTGTAAATATGCCAACATGTTTTAATGTATCTTCCCTTTGGGTCCCTAGGTTTGTTCATGTAAGAAAATAAATAGAAAAAACTACCATTAGGTTTGGGGGAACCTTCTATAACATATGTGCAAGTTCTTACCTCTTGTGTTAAATTTCCCCCACCTCCAAACTAATGCTAAGGTTCAGAAATGATCTATCTCCTAACTATTTCCTACCTTAAGACAACTCCCCAGTAGTGGCACCAAAAATGATGGGTGTTCTATATTCACTAAATCCCTCAATTAAATTGTCAACAGGGGGTAAGTAAACTTAGAGTTGTAGCATTGTATGTGCCAAGGCAGAAAAATCTAAAGGAAGTATGGTCTAACTAAGGAGATGGTCTACCTAAGGGTTAATCTACTTAAGAAATTACTCTTTAATTTTTTATTAATTAGAAAACCCTATTGATGAACTTGAACTATTTACCCTAAGCAGATTTAAACAATGAATCAATGGATTATACCTAAATAAGAAAGTCAAACCCTACTTTGAACAAATTAATCTATTCAACCTAATAAGCAACAACAAGTAAATTACTTTTGATATTTTGTATTTAATAGAATAAGCAATCAAACAACTAACCTATCAAAATGATTCAGCAAGTAAACTTATCAAAACTATTCAACAAGTAAACTCTATTCTTAAAACAAAACTCATAATCATTTCTATTTTGCAAAGGGGAAATCTTAACCTACTTAATCAAAAGCATCATGACTGTATTCAAAAATTAGTCAAAACTATTCTTAATTTGCAATAATAGTAAATTCAAATATGATGATTATGTCTTCGATGCATAATAACATCACGATGGCATCTGATTATTAATGATAGCTCAAGAGGGATTAATTCAATGTTGACTTCTACAGAGAAATGAAAGGTGTGAATCGAGAAATCTAACGAAATTTTTTCCATCATAGAAGAAATATTAAATATCTTGAAAATCCACGTGATCTCTTAATTTCATGCATCAATCATTGATGATAAAGAAAACACTCTTATACTAATTCAAACACACTCTTATACTAATTCAAAACACACTCTTATACTAACTGAAGTAAATTTACAAGATTATAAACTTATGACTAAAAGATTAATTCAAATTAAAACTTCTAATTAAGATTGCAATTCAAATCTAGAATTGAGATTTCATAAATTAAACTAAGCTAATCCTATGATTAAAAACTCAGATTTCAAACTAGAATGCTTGTGAAAAACATATTCCAAAATCTACTTCTATCCTAGCATACTAAAACAATATTGATAATAAAAATAGGTCTATGAAAACATAACTCCACTGATAATTAAATCAACTAATAGAACTTGCAATTATTTATCCATCGAAGCTACAAAAGAAGCTCTATCTAAACTAATCCTATGTTTTAAAGACTACTCTGCTTTAACTTGCATAAATCAATTTAACACTTTAACACACCATCCAAGTTAGTATCTTGCAAGCCAGTCACTAAGAAATAAAAGACACAGCATAACAAATAATTATCTCCTACAAGCAACCTACAAAAGAGAAATTAGACAACTAAATTGTAAACAACAAACACAATATTAAAGTTACAAAATGCTTATAAAAGAGAAATGAAGTGAATTATAAAAACACATGATCTATCTATCTTAAGTATTCACCCAAACCACTGGTGGGTGTTGGAAGATTGGTTGTTGTCATTGATGTCAACCCTAGTCATGGGTTTTGGACCGCAAGATTGATAAAGGTATTTGACATCAAGGACAATGCACATGCATATACAACACCCATGAATGGATAGTAGACATCATGTTGTTTCCAGTGGTATGTGGCAGGTCACGTGGATCCTCATGGTTGAGGAGAAATGAATTTTTGAAGATGACAAAGTGAATTGAAGAAGGAAGTACATGTAGGCCCTGAA
>JZKD02S0231459.1:989461-999976 GCA_000966675.3 Picea glauca
CTCTTGGAGGTTTATCCCTCCCTTTACATTTGGAAGCTGTAGCTACCTTTGGAAGTCATTACTTACCTTGAACAATAACTATTGATTATTTGTCATATATTGTGCATGGTGTATTTTGGTGTATTGGTGTAACTCTTATACTATTGTTCATTGCTCATTAGATATAGTTGAATGGTTTAAGTATAAGTTGAAAAAGGTTTTAACTTTTACTTGATACTAATTCACCACCCTCTCAGTATCAACAGTGGGCCCCCCAAAAGGTCATGGTTACTCCTCAACAACAAATCGCAAGCTTAAGTCAACATGGTTCTATCATTAACTTAAAAAATGGAGTCTGAACATAAGTTTGCAGAGATGTCTCAATTACAAAATAAAATGTATTATTAAAATTATGTCTTATGGTCTGGCCACTACTGGTGGTATTTATAGCGATTACAGTTCGAGAGGTCGACCACTGGAAGGGTCAACCTCCTTTAAAAATGGCAAATTCCATTAAATGCGCTCTAACAAACTTAGCTTCTAGAAACTGAATGAGCCACTCAGTGATTAGCATAACCCCCTAATCTGATATTTCATGAGCTCTATAGCTGGAGGCCACGAGGGGGCACAAAACGCAGATCGTTGATTCGCCCAACACAGGCCGCCAATGCGCCAACCGCCAACTCGCCTGCACTCCAAGTGTTGGATCCTATGTTAGATGGAGTGTTGGATGGCATACTGGATCAGGTGTTAGATGAAGTGTCGAACGAGCTACTAGATGGAGGATCAGACTGTGAATTTTCCCTGGTACACAAATATCATAGATTAGATACTTATAAACATCAAATTGAATCGAATTTAACTCAAAATCATTGCAAAATATTGATTTCACATACCTATTGTAAATCCATGATGAATTGATACAAAATCCTTTGAAAAAATCTTCAAAATGGTTAATAATTCATATAATACCAGTGCAATAAGGATTCAATCATCACCACAAAACAATAAAAATATGAGCCCAACAACAACCATAACACACAGTTCCAAAATATCATAACAACATTAGATTCACACAAACCACGAGCAACCAGAACCAACATTTGCTTCAAAGGCAGAGAAACTCTCATGGATGGAAGAGTAAGAAAACCTGTACCTATAAAAGTTTGTGCGAGGAGAAAAACAAAGATTGTATACTTCCTCCACGACCAGGCAAGGCGGAGTAGCAACAACTACTAGAGACAAAAATGCAAGAATGACTAGGGTGACGGGCTTGAGGGGAGTTTGAGTGACGTCCATTTACTGCACGTCGCTTCTCCACTGAGATCTCCATTCAATTTGTAGTATGATCCAAGCCCACTAGTCAACTCACCATAGCACTACATTCAATCCATTAATCAACCAAAAACCCAAAATTTCCATATTACTTTTGCAAAGTCCACCACCCCTTTCCAATATAAAATTCCTTCAAAAGACAATGTGCTAGGAACACAACCCAATATGAAACTTAAAAAATGCTCATAACCATAGTAGCAAGGGTCATGATAACCCAACCTTTGCCATGAACAATACACAACATTAAAACTTAGATTATAATTCTTTCATTCAAAAGGGAAACATTATTATATTTTATGAGAGATAATCCAAACCATTTAGCTCCATGTTTCAATCACCCAACCACTACATATTACCATAAAATTTTAAACCATGATTTGAAACAAATGAATTGTAGAAAACTGTGTTTCTACCATCACGTAGGCAAACAAAAAATAAGTGTTGTTCATCCACCATTTTTCCTTGAGTATAACAAGGGGGTCCCACCTACTAGTATATTATTAATATAGTTACGTCCTAAAGTGACATTTCCCGGCCTAAGAGATAAGGATCGATCTTTCTTTAAAATATTATGAATTTATTTGACCATTAAAACAAAATTAGGAACGAATCTATGGACAAAGTTGATAATGCCCATGAAGGCTTGAACCTCCTTTTTGGAAGTGGAGGTAGGAAGGCTCAAAATAGTAGCGATCCTTTCGGGATCTATGCTTATGCCTGAATAAAAAACAATATGTCCAAGGATCTTTCCCTTGGTAATGCCAAATATATATTTAGAAGGATTTAAATAAATACCGAACTTTTTGAACTGCATGAGAACTTTTCTTAGATGACCAAAATGATCCAGCCATGTTTTTGAATAAACAGTCAAGTCATCAAGATAAACCTAGATAATCTTACTGATCGTATCATCAAAATCTATCTTCATAGCTATTTGGAATGTGGAACTTGCATTATATAAGCCAAAAGGCATGCGTTCATAAGAAAATGTGCCCCAACATGTAGTGAAAATGGTTTTGTACCTATCAGTCCTTTTTATCTTGATTTGATTATAACCAGAGAAACCATCAAGTAAGGACATCATTTATTTTACACTCGTTCTATTCAAGGTGCGAAAATCAATGCATAGTCGTATCTGACTAGTTTTTTTCTGAACAAGGACCAAATTGGAAACCCACTATGAATACTTAACCGAAAAAATCATACCATCTTTCAAATGTTTTTCCAACTCCTTCCTAATAGTAGCTTCAAGTGCAGGGTTAATGGGTCTTTTTTTTTTTCTAACTGGTTTTATCCCTTCCTTCATAGGAATGACATGTTGTATGAGAGTAGGATAAAAACCATGAAGATTCTCATATGAACAAGCAAAAACATCTTGAAATTCACGAAGTAAATTAGTGAATTTCATATTTTCTTCATTAGTACATTGGGAACCTATCTTAACACTCTTGGGGGAATCAGGTGTTCCAATGTTTAAGGAAATGGTTTCACCCACTTTCCTTTTTTACTCCTCTTCTTTATGCATTTTTTTGTTGCCTACATCACTCAGTGAAAATGAACTTTCTAGAGGATTCAAGCCTTTCAGAATTTTGTTTTTTTCCATGGATATAATCTCCTTGGGATTAAATGGTTCATTTTGTATGAAAGAACATATGCTTACATTGCTAGGGAATACATGCCATGACTCTACATTTTCAGGAATATGTGGATGATATAAATATTGAAAAGAACAATCAGGTCTTTGAGGTAGAAGTTGTCGAGTAGGAGACGCTGCAAACACAACTAACTTGTCAGCCATTGAATTAAGTTCCTTTTTAACATGAGTGATGTTAAATGATAATAGGTTCGAGACAAGCATACAAACATCTTGGGTGTAGTGTTTCATCAACTTATTGTTAGGAGATTCGATTTTATGTACAAGGTTCCCAACAAGTTCAGAGTCCCCAAAGACTGCAAGGTGTCCACAACCTAAATTATAAGCATTGCTAATGCCTAGAAATAATTCTTCAAACTCGGTAATGTTATTCGTGCAAGAAAATTATAGCCTATAAGAAAAGTTGTGAATTTTACATACAAGTGAGTATAATATCATGCCAGCTCCATTACCTTCGTTGGAGCATGATCCATCGAGGTGCATGTGCCAAATATCATCCTCCAGTTCAACTTCTTTCAGGGAAGTGTCACCCTCATCCGCAAAGATGGAGTACACTCCTAAGTCTTCCTCGACATATTTTACGTTAGGTTGTGTAATACTCTCTACGTATGGTGAAATTATTTCTTCCCTCAAAACTATGATATTCTTTCCATTACAATGAACAGATAAGTGTGTTTCGTTAAGATAAAGATATCCACCTATCAAGGATTTCCAATATCTTCCTAAGATTATAGAATAGTTACTTACTGGCATGTCAATTACCTGAATGTTGAGGGTTGACCTTATTTCTGGATGTGCACACAGAACCAAAGTCATGTCTTTTATTTCACCTATATTTGAATGATGTAGACTATTATATGAGAGCATGCTTCTATAATTTTCATTAGTACATGATAATCCTAGCTCTTCCATAGTAATTTTCAACATTACGCTTGAGCCTGAACTGTCATCAATTAGGCAAGAATGGGATATTTTATCCATAATTTTTACATAAATAAAAAATGGATGGTTTTTTATAGGGTGTCTAAAGTTATTTACACATAATTTATTTATAATAGAATCCTCTTCTTTAGCCTCTTCAAAAACATTGTCTATGGTGGAAGCTTTTCCTTCCAAACAATTTTTGAGATGATTTTGTTGTTCAGAGACGGTAACCATGTCCATAAGAGTAACATCAGCCTTGATATTATCCAATTGGTTGAGAATGTTATATTTGGAATAGGGAAGAGGGGAGGGAACTCCTTGACTGCCAAGAGTCTTGTTATCCTGTACAATGGAAGCCTGTGAAGATGAGCTTGGACTAGAAGAAGTATGAGGGGGATCATATTTTCCTTTTGAAGAATAGGATTTATTCCTAGTGTTTATGATCATGACATCTTCTGGTTCTTCCCAATCTTGAACAACAATGGTGGTTTCATAATTTTTTCCAAACATTTTATCTCTGTCACTCTTCTTCACCTCACAAGTACTTTCCTCATGATTTTCCTCACAAAATTTACACCAACTACAAGACATGATGGCATTGGGATGAAAGTTGGTTTCATTGGTATTCCTAAAAGGTGGTGAAAAAGAATATGATTCCCGAGGATTAAGAAAAGCGACATTTCCCTTTCGATCGTATTCTATCATTCGATTGTTCATATCATGTACAATTTGTAGGAGGGAAGACATGTCTGTTTGTTTAACCGATTCCCCTTTGGGGAGACCTGTTGTTTCTAGTTGTTCTTCATATTCTAGACAAGTATGAAGGGAGGAACCAAGGTTATCAATATCCTTTTCTTCAAGCCTATGAAGATAAGGGGAAGGTAGAGAATTATAGTAATGCATAGAAGTAGCTTGGTTATGGAGGCGAATAAGTTTGGGAATTTGATTATACAACTTGGTGAAATGAAGGTTGAAATACTTAATAGTCTCTCTATCCTTGTACGCAAAGTTATTATATTCCCGCAATTATTCGTCTGGGCTCTTAGACTACCTATAAGTGGACTTAAACCAGTAAACTAACTCTTCCCAAGTGGAAAGGATTTTGGGAGGGAGATCAAAAAAATCTGTCGTTGCTTTCCCTTCGAGAGAGTTGACAAATAAGAGAGTGCAAGTATCATTATCATTAGCTCCTATATTGTGGCAGTCATTAGATAATTATACCAAGTATTTGTTTGTAGTGATGGTATTATTTCTAGAAAACCTAGGTAGATTCTCTTTAAATTTTGGTAAAGGATGAGTAGCAGGCACTAGGTTCAAGGGAGATGATACATGCCACAGGGTGGTAGTAGCATCTTCCTTGAATTGGAAAAGTCCACACTTATTGATGATATTGGCAAGGTTCGTAGTAGATTGGACAGGAACCTGATGGCTATAAAAACTACCAATTACTAACAAGGATGAAGTTTGATATGATGAGGCACCTCCAATAACACCAGAACCACCTATAGATTCCATGTTGTAAATGATGGGTGTGGGTAAGAAAGGTGAAATAGACGAATCGGAAAAATTTCTCCTTAGAGCACCTTGTTGGGTTGACATAATATCTTTCCTTCTCCTTATTTCAACAATAGGAGTGGTTTTAGGAGACAATCCTCTTCTTCTCCTAGATATGTGAGGATTTGCATAGATTTGAGGAAACTCAATGATGTTTTCTTACATGAACCTTTCCCTACCCCTTTTACAGATGAGGCCTTGGAGAATGTGGGAGGCCAGGAAGCGTATTCATTCACAGATGGATTCTCAAGTTACCATCAGATCAAAATAGCTCCAAAGGATAGGTATAAGGCTACCTTTGCTACATAATGGGGATCCTATTAATATATATCCATACCCTTTGGATTGAAGAATGCACCAACTATATTTTCAAGGGTAGTCATAGTTGCTTTTAAGGAATTTATACATCAGATTTTAGAAGTATATATACATAACTGGATTATGTATAGTCTTTTGAAAGATCATGTAGAAGTTCTAAGACTAGAGTTGGAAATATTCAGGAAATGTCATATATCATTAAACATCAAGAAATTCATTTTTGGTACACCTTTTGGGATATTGTTGGGACATATAGTGTGAAAATAGGGCTTACTAGTTGAACCTGCCAATATTATTGTCATTGCGAACCTAATGTTGAGGAAAACGTATGATTTACCTTACTCAATCATTTTCAAATATTTCCTAGCTAGGAAAATATAGTTGGGAATGTCACCCGAGGGTTTATAGCCTCAAAATATTCTCTCAATCTGCAAGAATTAATTACAAGGACTAAGGTTGATTTACAGTTTAAATATGTTGCAAAAATAAAAATAAAAATAAACTTTTGGAATGTACACAGATTTGCGATTAAGTAAACATGGAGATCAAAAAGTGAAAAGTAACCAAGTCACAAATACACATATATGAGACATAATAGAAATCTGATTTTATTTCACTTTGAGATATCAAAAATGTTTTCTCTTTACAAAACCCTTGTAAGGGCATGGACCAAGGTCTGATTTAGATATCCTTGATGAACACCATACAAAAAGACTTTGATAGTAAAGTACAACTGAAATTAATAATGTGGATCAACTTGCCACAAACTACTACCAAGTTGACTCTACAAGATATCCTTTATCAACCATGACACTTAATTCACAAACATACAAGAATACACTAAATATCAATGATAGATCAACACCTCTAAACAAGCATCTGAAAAGTGTGGTTCAGTCTTGAACCTTGTTGTCTACAATACGACCATGTTCTCAAGAAGAGATATAGGCTTTGAATAAACTCATAAATGAATGAAAACTAAAACTATCTCACGTAACTAAAGAGAAAACCCTAGTATTTATTTATCCTTCTATTCTCCCTTTGTCTCTTCTTCTCATTCAGCTTTTATTCTTTCCAAATAAGTTGAAGTAGTTCAACTAATTTCCTTAGTTAAGTTGATTTAAATTAGCTAATTAGTTTAGGAGAAATAACTAATAATAATATAGTTAATGGTCTTAACTAATAATAACTAGGTAGGTGGGACCCCTTGTGACTCTCGTCATTTCTTCCTTTTAAATCATGAAATACAATACGGAAAAATTCATTTTAACCATATGCCACCCTTGTAACTCCCTTGAATAACTTTCAGCTTGGATATTTACATATTAGAAATAATTTATATCATATCCAAAAAAGAATATATATATATATCCACATTATCCACATTATCCACAAAATATCAAAACAGATCTTGATGTCCAAAAATACTGAAAACCATTAAGCATTGTCTTCATCAACTTAAATCATAAAAATCATAATCTAAAAACCATATTTTCCACTTTGTGAGGAAATTTTCCTTTTTTCACCGTTGTTTCCCTTACACTTCTCGGAAGTAGCCCGTGGTTGATTAGATCCTTGGGGTTGTATCTTCCTGATCACATGGGAACAATCATCCTTCAAATTCATGCGAGAAGAAACATATTTAGAGGAATCATTGGAGGGAGAAGAAGGGGAGGAAGCTACTTTTTCCTTGTCTTGCATAGGTTGGGGAATATCATTTTTTAATCTCTTACTAGCGCGTGAAGACTGAACTGGTGAAAAAACATGGGAAATATGGAAATTGGTATTGACAGGTGGTGGCAAAGGAAATGACATAGTGGGCCAACCACGATGGTGAGAGATAGGTTGGTTGACGATCTATTACCAACCATCATTTGAGGGAACTTCAGGCTACAAAGTGTAAGTTTTAAACCTGTGAAGTAAAGTAATGCATATAGATTCTTAAGCAAAACATAATTTAATCAATGGCTCATACATAGAGTACATAGATATTTTATACTGGAAACCCTCAACCGAGAAAATCTTTCTTATATTCATTATTGAATTTCACCATTCACGATACAATATATACAATATTTTTAGGTATTCCATAGATACCAAAACCCTAATCCATTAATCCGGGATTAATTTAGTAAATTGCTAAAAATAGCAAAAACTGCCCCAAAAACAATTATCGGGGCATTGCGTGTAACCAAGGGGGGAATACCTACCCCCTTGGGACCTCCCTAGGAAAGTGCCCAGCGCACACGACACAAGAAGCACTATTGTAGGTATCACTAGATGCACTTTTCTAACCTGACGCACCCACACACACACACATGCAAAGAATATAACACATACCCAACATTCTCCCACTTGTTGTTTTCTTTGCATCTAGGGGTCTAGGGGATTATATAGTCAACAATCTAGGGAAAAAATTCCCATTGTTACTCTACACCAAGAGAAATTTTCTATGCTCACAAAATTCATTAATGAATCTGCAACATTCTTCAAAGTGTCAACCTTTTCCAGCAACACCTTCTTTTCCTCAACCATGTCTCTCACAAAGTGATACTGAACATCAATATGCTTTGACTTTGAATGATAAGTTGGGTTCTTTGACAGGAATATTGCACTCTGACTGTCACAATATAATCTCACTTCTTGTTGTACCAACCCAATACCTGAACACAATCTTTGTAACCATACTGCTTTCTTGCTTGCATGAGTGGTTGTCATGTATTCAACTTCTGTAGTTGAGAGTGCCACTACAGCCTATATTTTTATCATCCAATTGATTGATCCTCCAAATAGGTTAAACACATACCCACTTGTAGATCTTATGTGATCCATATCTTCAGCCCAATCTGTATCAACAAAGCCATGTATGTCCACCACTCTATCTAATCCTGGTCTTCCTTGGTAGCACAATCCATAACTGGTAGTGCCACGAAGATACCTGAAGACCCTCTTTACTGTTGTCCAATGCTCCTTCCCTAGTTTTGACATATACCTACTCAAAACTCCCACTTCATGTGCCATTTCCGGTCTAATACAGACCATTACATACATCAAACTACCAACTGCACTGGCATACGGAACTTGGGACATGTCCTCTTCTTCTTCTTGTGTCTTGGGACACTGATCTGTGGATAAATTTACACCTATACAAATAGGAACCTTGACCGGTTTACTTCCATGCATATTAAACCTCTGCAATATCGTCTCAACATATTTTCTCTAATTCAACCAGAATTTCCTGTTTGCATGATCTCTTTTAATTTCCATTCCCAGAATGAAGTTAGCAGCACCAAAATCCTTCATGTCAAATTTGGAGGATAGATGTAATTTCACCTCCTTGATAACATCCATGTTATTTCCTACCAAGAACATGTCATCAACATACAACACTACATAAATGAAGTGATTACCAACCTGCTTGGAATACACACAGTGATCATCCCTGCTTCTTACAAATCCTAGTCCAAGGATGTATGTGTCAAACGTTTGGTACCACATCTTAGGTGATTGCTTCAGACCATATAGTCACTTCTTTATCTTACATACCAACTCTTTCTTTCCCTTCACTACAAAGCCTTATGGTTGCTTCATGTAGATTTCTTCTTCCAAATCCCCATGTAGGAATATTGTCTTCACATCCATCTATTCCACTTCAAGATCAAAAGTAGCAACAATAGATAAAATAAATCTAATAGAAGTTAACTTAGCAATAGGAGAAAAAATCTCACCAAAGTCAATTCCCTCTACCTGGGAATAACCTTTTGCTACTAACTGAGCTTTTTATTTCTCCACTTTACCTTATGCATTAAACTTCTTCTTAAACAACCATTTTCTACCAACATATTTTCTTCTATCTGGAAACTCAACTATATCCCATGCCTCATTCTTATTCAAGGCATCCATTTCTTCAACCATGCCCTTCTTCCATAGTTTACTATCCTCTGAATTCACTGCTTTCCTGACATTTATGGGATCATCATCAGTAATAGATAAAGAAAAATTGGAATGGAAATCAGGTGGACTATACCTTTCTGGTTTCCTTTTATCTCTCATTGATCTCCTCAATACTGGGGTATGAGGTTCTTCTTATTCTTATTCTTCTACTTCCTCTTCTCAAGATCTATTTTCTCAAGTTCATCTTGCATTGGTAGGAATTCCTATTTGGACACATATTTTACCTCTCTGAAAACAACATCTCGATTGTAAATAGTCTTCTTAGTTTCTAGGATCCAAATCTTATAACCTTTCACACCATCTTTATAACCAATAAAGATACACTTTTCAGCCTTTTTATCCATCTTACTCCTATTTTCCTTTGGAACATGTACATAAGCATCACCACCAAACACTTTAATATGTTTAAGAGAGGGTTTATTTGCGGACCATACCTCATGGGGAGTTTTATCATCCAATGTTGATGAAGGTGATCAATTGACTAGGTAACATGTTGTACCCACTGCCTCTGCCCAAAATTCTTGTCCCATCCCGGCACAGCTGAGCATGCTCCTTTCTTTTTCTTCAGTGTCTTGTTCCTCCTTTCTACAACATCATTCTGCTGAGGAGTGAATGGAGTAGTCTTATACCTTTCTATACCACACTTCTTACAAAATTCTTCAAATTCATTTTCATAGAATTATCCACCATTATCTATTCTCAATACCTTTATTTTATTCTCTGTTTGATTTTCTACCAGAGCCTTAAACTCTTTAAATTTATCAAATACCTCATATTTCTTTCTAAAAAAATAAATC
>JZKD02S0231459.1:1000026-1019237 GCA_000966675.3 Picea glauca
ACACATCACTGTGTATCAACTCTAAGATCCCCTTTTCTCTTGTAGCACCAGATGGGAATCTTACTCGATTTTGTTTACCATATATGCAATGTTCACAAAAATCAAAATCCAGAGTAAAGTTAGACATACCTTCAACCATGTCTTTACCGGTGTAGTGTTCAAAGGCCTTTTCTCCAATATGCTCGAGTCTTTGATTCCACAACATGGTCTTCTTTTCAGGGATGATATTGGTCTTTTCTTATTTATTTGTTTTCTCAAGGACAATAGATCTATTACACCCATTAGTATAAGTGCTTCCCAACAACTTGTACAAATTTCCACACTAAACTCCCCTCATCAACACCATTTCCCCTCTTACCATCTTGCAAGTGTTCTTTCCAAATACAATATCCACGACTGCATCATCCAACTTGCTTATAGATATTAGGCTCCTAGAAAGTTTTGGAATGTACAAAACCCGAGGGAGTGTTCTAATCCTTCCATCATTTAGCAACAACTTAACCCTTCCAGGTCCCAAGATTTTTGTTGTCGAGTAATCTCCTAGGAATACATCACCACCATCATATTTTTCATATTCAAAGAACCACTCCTTGTGAGGATTCATATGGTATGATGCACCTGAGTTGATCAACCATACATCGCAGTCTACATGTGTACTTGTAGATGCTAGGTAAACATCACCTCCTTCTTCAGTGGAGGTTTTCACTTTTGTGGAAGAGGTACTATCAAATACCTTTGTTTTTTCAACCTTCTTAGACTTGCAATATTTCTTATAATTCCCTGTTTTACCACACTTCCAACATTTCCTCAAAGAGTTTCCTGGAGACTTAGTTATGCCTGTAGATTTAGATCTCCCCCTGAAGGCTTACCATGATTCTTGTCTTGGGTACGACCTCTTACAAATAAATCATATGTTCTATGACCATCCATGCTTTTCTACCTCATCTCTTCAGATAACAAGGATGAAACCACATCCTCATACTTCAATGTAGATTGAGTGTTACTACCAATTGCTACAACCATATTATCCCAAGAGTTTGGAAAAGAACATAACAAAGTAATACACTTATCTGCTTCTGCAATCGTAATATTAAGAGAGACAAGTTGACTTACCAGAGTATTAAAGGCATTTAGATGTTCTGTCACAGAATCTCCATCTTCCATCCTAAGATGATTCAACTTCTTTCGAAGAAACGGCTTGTTTACCAGGGACTTTGATTGATACAAATTCCCCAACTTATCCCATAGTTCCTTGGTTGTAGAATCTCCTGAGACATTCAACAACATCGAATATACCAGGAAAAGTCGAATAATACTCCTTTCTCTTCTGTCCAACTTCTCCCAATATTCCTTTGACATACCAGTAGGTTGTGTACTGGTAGTTTGTGTATTGGCAAGTTGTGTACCAGTAGCCTGTGTGCTATTAGACGGTGTACTAGTAGGTTGTGTACCAGGATCCACACCGATCCATTTTTCTTTGTCTACAAGAAGGTCCCCCATATTCATCTTCCATAGCTCAAATTTTTTACTGTTGAAATTTTCTATCTTGATTATAGAAGAGCTTGGAATTCCTCTTTCTACACTTAAATCACACCTGCAAAATCTCCCACTAAACCCAGGTTTATCACGGACCTAAGATAAACTTGATCTATCAAGACTGAGCCAAACCCTAAAAAATAAAGGCGTCCCTCTGAAGCAAAAAATGAGCTCTGATACCACATGTAAGTTTTGAACCTATGAAGTAAATCAATGCATATAGATTCTTAATAAAAACAAAATTTAATCAATGGCTCATACACAGAGTACACAGAGATTTTATACTGAAAACCCTCAACCAAGAAAACATTTCTTATATTCATTATTGAATTTCACCATTCACCATACAATATATACAATGTTTTTAGGTATTCTATAGATACCAAAACCCTAATCCCTTAATCCGAGATTAATTTAGTAAACCGCTAAAAATAGCAAAAACCACCCAAAAAAAATAATTTCTGGGGCGTTGCTCATAACCAGGGGGGGACATACCTACCCGCCCATTGGGAATATCCTAGGAAAGCGCCCAGTGGACACAACACATAGAGCACTACTAGAGGGATCGTCAGACGTAGTTGTCGAACCTGACACGCCCACACACACACATGCAAAGAATATAACAAATACCCAACACAAAGACACATGTGGAGGAATGAGAATGCTAGGGATATTATGAGGAGGATGGAAAGGGGGTCCCTCTCATCAAGGGTGCATTATTCCATGGAAAAACCAATTAAAGAAACCATCTTGGAAGATCTGGTTCAATTCTTGAGGATCAAAGTCGAAATGGATAGAAAATCTAGGCCTCCTATGGCCTCAATTCCAATTTCCCCCGCCTCTGTTATTTCAACCATTGTTGCCTCTACTGAAAAAGATCATCCTGTAGCATTATTTCTTCTATAATGAATATCTTAATAAACCACACATGACACTCTTCTTACATGAATCAAAAGTTGGCTCAAAAATTGACACATGATCTATGCAAATCCATCCATAACAAACTATTCATTAATTTCCCTGTGTACAGGGGGTGATAAAGTTCATGGGAAATATGGAGGGTGTGTAATTAGCGAAAAATGGTACAATGATAGGGAATTCATATACAAATAATTTTCATAAATTAACTAAACCATTTATCTCTGTATAAAAATATCAAAATATTAATCACCAACCCTTGCTATGTTATCCCTTTTGTCGCTTTTACACAGAATTTTCTTTTAAATTTATATCACAGAACAAGGATGCAATAAGTGAAATTGGGATTGTGAGGGGATTGTGACTAGAGAAAAATGGTACAATGATAGGGAATCAATATGGATAATTTTCAAGTGAAACAGAACAAAACATGCTACCTCAAATGAAATCAAAACATATCTCTGTCTAGAATTTCAAAGTTTAACAAGTGTTCTTTTTCTAGAACAATAATCCAAACCGGTATCTTTTCTAACAAAATTTCTTGTTGGCTTCTAAATTATTTACACAATAATCTATATTTCGAGAACTATTTAATTATAGTAACCATTGTATCCTCATTATCATAATATGACAGTCATAATGAAAAAATCGTTATCGTTATAAGAACACCAATAGCCTTTGAGCCATAAACATAACAATTTTACTCTAATACTACTCCTTTTAAAACCAACATGGACATGCATAGTGTTTGCAACAAATCATATCCATCATTTATTTAACCACTATTCAATGCAATTAATTTGGACGTTATCACTCTTATTCGAGCCCCAAACAATTCGAACACAAGTGCCCCGTTTCTACAATCAACCTAACGATTGAACCTAAACTAACATACAATATTTCGAACATAAGATTCAAATGAATAGGTGGGTATAGATATCCTATGGAAATACCAAGCAAGGGACCAATAAAAAAACATGCCCAAGTAACTGGGAAATCCCATTGCTCCCATCAAATTCTAACTGGAGTAAATATGATCACAATGTAATGTCCAAGGTTTAATATAGTAAGTGGAAGAGACAACAGGCGATTCGACCATAGAATTTGGCAATTGAATGGAAAAGACAACTCATTTTGAAGGTGACCTATCATAATTCATCAAATAAACAATAACATGCAATATTTCTCTTGGATGTATGGGTTTTAAACAACAAACTGCAACTTTCGAAGAAAAATAATCAACCCCTTTTAACAACACTGCACAATGAGCGACCAAATATAAACCCGTTCCCAACCAAAAAGCACGAATAATGCTCTCATCAAGTTTTGGGTAGCAATGCCCTCATACTATATAACATTTACCAGGAAATGGTGACGGTGAGGTCATAGAAAGAAAGCCAACAACTGAGGGTTTTTCCAAGATAAGGCACAAAATGCTCCAATATCCCATCATAGTTCACAAAAAAAACCACAGAGTCAAACATGGTGTGGGTATACTTAGTCACAGAGAATAGTAATGTTAGTATATAAGAGGGGTATTCACAAGGCCCAAAGTTTAGGCAGACTGCGATAACTAATTTTAATAGAGGGGCCAAACTGAAAAACAAAACCATGGCAAGGCATGCTTCACTACAACATTTACTTAACAATTTCATGCGAATGATTACACATAGCAAGGACCACGTGATGAATATTTAAGATCCAACAGTCTCAGAATGACCACCACAAAAAAAATATATATATGCAACCATAAAACACAGTTCCAAAACATCATAACAATTTGAGATTCACACAAACCAAGAGAAACCAGAGCCAACATTTGATTCAAAGGTAGAGAAATTCTCATGGATGGAAGACTAAGAAAACCCATACCTGTAAAAGTATATGTGAGGAGAAAAACAAAGACTATATATTGCCTCCACAACTAGGCAAGGTGGAGCAACAACAACTACCAGAGAAAAAAATGAAAGAATGACCAGGGTGATGGGATCGAGGGGAGTTTGAGTGACGTACATTTACTACACATCTCTTCTCCACTCAGATCTTCATTCAATTTTTAGTATGAGACAAGCCCACTACACAACTCACCATAGCACTATATTCAAGCCATTAATCAACCAAAAACCCTAAATTGACATATTATTGTTGCAAAGTGCGCCACCCCTTGCCAATATCAAGTTCCTTCAAAAGACAATGTGCTAGGAACACAACCCACTATGAAACTCAAAAACTGTGCATAATCATAGTAGCAAGGGTCATGATCACCCATCCTTAGCCATGAACAATACACAACCTTTAAACTTGGAGTATAATTCTTTCATTCAAAAGGGAAACATTATCATATTTTATGAGAGATCATCCAGACCATTTAGCTCCATGTTTCAATCACCCATCCACCACATATTACCATAACATCTTAAACCATGATTTGAAACAAATGAACTTAGAAAACTTTGTTTCTACCATCACGTAGGAAAACAAAAAACAATTGTTGCTCATGCACCATATTTCCATGAGTATAACAAGGGGGTCCCACCTACTAGTATATTATTAATATAGTTAAATAATAAATCTTGGAAATCATTTGTGAGCATAGTATTCATCGTTGCGCTTTTAAGCATCAACACCTACCACCACTAAAGTTAGTGCACCAGTTAATATCCACACTAGGACATACCAGATACTATAGGATGTCTATAAAGGGGTATGCGTAGATTATTGCACCAATGGAAAAACTCTTTAAAAATGACACATGATTTCGGTGGAATGAGGATTGTCAACAAGTATTGGATACTCTAAAGGAAAATATGGTGATAACACCTATATTAGCGTTTCCATATTGGGAAAAGACATTTTATGTGCATGTAGATGCATCAAAAATAACACTTGGAGAAATTTTGGCACAACCATGAGCAGGTGAATTAAACCATCCTATAGCATTTGCAAGCACGGAGTTGTCAGAATCTGAGAAGAAATACAACACCACAGAATGAGAAGGCCTAACCATGGTATATTCACTTCAGAAATTTGGAAATTATTTATTGGGAGAGCATTTTAAAATGTTCACAGATCATTCATCCCTTAAATATCTACTCAATAAGCCAGTTTTGGGGGGGAGGATCTGTAGATGGTTGTTATTATTCCAAGAATTTGATTTTGAAGTAATAATCAAACTAGGGAAGATGAATGCAGGACCTGATCACTTGTCAAGGGTAATCAATGGAGAAGAAACTACTAACTTGGAAGACAACTTCCCTGATGCACACTTATTTTCAATACAGGTAGTTGATTAATACTTCATTAATGTCATTGATTTCTTATGTATAGGAGTTGCGCCACAGGAATTTAGTACTACACAGAAGAAAAATCTAGTAATCAAAGTTGTAGACTATCAAATAATTGCAGGTCATTTATACAAGATGGGTGCATACAACATTTTGAGAAGGTGTGTATTAGAAAATGAATGACAGATGGTTTTAGCAGAGGCTCCATAAGGTATAGCTGGAGGAAACTATGTAGGAAAAGATACCACAAAGAAGTTATTGCACATAGGTTTATGGTGCCCAAAAGTTCATAAAGATGCCAAGGAATATTTCCAGAACTATGATGTATGCTAGAGGGTTGGAAAACCCAACAGGAGGGATGAGATGCCCCTAAGACCAGAAGTAACTTTGTAGATATTTGACAAATGGAAAATAGATTTTTTCGGACATATTAATCCACCAACAAGAAGGTCATGAGCTAGATATATCATTAATGTGACTGAATATTTAACAAGATGGGAAAAAGTAGCACCAGTCAAAGATTTTAGTGCAGAGACAAAAACACACTTCTTATTTGAGAAAGTGATATGATGCAGGAGCATCGCCATCAAGCGCAAGTGAAGGACAATTGGATATGCTAGTGCGCATTTTGAAGACATTTTTGAATTTCAAAAAAAGAATCATTTATGTAATAGTTGGAAGGACGTATTTGCTTTTAATGTTTTGAGGATTGTAACAAAGACCTTGAGAGTTTTCTCTCATCTGTTGGTTGTGGACATTTATTGTAATAAATGTAAAGCAGATGGTAGTCTTTAATTCGATAAGATAGCTTAGAGTAGTAGGAGGTAAAACTGAAGAAGAATCCCTTGTATGTAGTGTGTTATCATTCTCATTGTAACGGTGAAGGGTTGTAGAGATAGAGAGCATAGGAGTGCAGAGAAGAACAGAGATTGTAGAAGTTGTATGAGCAGATAGTTTTTTTTATTGAGGCCATGTACAGAAGCACTTGAATTAATATAAGGATTCTTTGATCCAATTTAATGGTGTACCATTGTTGTTGTGTGTGTATCTATTGAATGGTATGTTTACAACTTGCTTATATTCTTTGTTATGCATTTGTGTCAATGTTGTGTGTGTGTGTATGTGATTTCATGTTGAATGTATGAATTTTGTGAGAAGAGTATAAGTTTCAATTGTTTCTCTTCCTGAGAATTCCTGCAAGGAGTGTAGTCAAAGTCTACAAGGAGTGCGTTGACAGGCTTCTGAGTTTTAGCCTAGAAAGCTCAGGAAATATATCGTTGATCTTATATATGTAGAGGGAAGGTATAGCATAGATTCGTGCAAAGTGTGCACAAGCTAAGGAGATTCTTAGAATTGTCCAACCCAAGGGAGTGGTTGAAGAAATATTGTCACAAGGAGTGCGCAAAGTTGGAGTGGTCGAATAACCAGAGGTTATTGTGAAATTCGCAAGGTGTGTGTGCAGGATTCCTTGAAATCCTGAAGTTTGCAGCAAGAATTCAAGCTCAGGAAGGATAGAGTCTTGGAAGATTTCAGAGGAAGGATGAGGTTTGAAGTCACCTCATGGAAACCAAACTCAGAAGTGTTGACATCGAGTTATTTGGCTAGGAGCCATTGAGAGACTGGATGGACGGTAGAATTTCTTGAAGGGAGAAGTGTCGATATCCATGGGCTGTTGGATCTAGTAAATATGCGAGAAGCATAAGGGTCGAGATTCATTCAACACTTGAAATATCAGGAGATATGTTGAGTCATTGATCTAAGGGAAGATAGAACAATCTATTCCTTTCGTGGGAAGGAGATATCGGTAATAGTGGGAAGTCGAAAGCTGGAAGGAAGAAGGGAGCCAACTTCCAAAGTCATGAGACGTGAAGTTCTGATTCGTGAAATAGGATCTGGACTGTTGGATCACAGGAGTCTTGGACCATTGATCTAAGGTGAGTGAAACCCAGAAGTACTTAGGAGTTGGATTCCAATTCATAACCGGAGGTCACACTAGCGGAGGATAAAAGGAGGAGCTAGTGATCGCTAAGCTCTAGTTCGGAGTTTGGGGTTAGAAGAGTCGGGTTGACTCACAATAGAATGCATGAGGTCGCAAAGTGTGAAGTGCATTTCAGTTAGGCCCATGGTCAACTCCGGTGGTCACGTGAGAGGAGCTTGTGCCTAGTACCTTTTTTCACAGGAGGAGTTCGTAAAAGGACATGTGGTTTTATTTTTTGAAGGTTCCAGTGGGAATTGAGGAGCCATTTCGGCTGAGAAGAATATTGAAGATCCGCAGACTGGGAGGTCAGCAGACCCTGTCGAGGTAGGGGCTCTGTGTCAGGTGGTATCATAGATAACAAATATTGTTTTATGTAGAGGAAAGACAGAGGAAATTTTTTATTGAATTATGCATGGACAGATTGAAACAATGCCACCAAGGAGACGTCCATAAAGAGCTTACCCGATCTAGTTGTGGAAAGGGAAATGAGAGAACTTCGTTCTCGATTAGATGCTATAGAGACAACACAGAGGTGAACACCTGATACTGGAGATATTATTGAGGTTGAAAGTGAGAAAGAATAAGGAAATGAAGAAGTTGTAGCTGAAGATGTTGCAGAGGAATGACTGCTAAAATATATCGCAAGGATGGGTGCCAAAGCAAAGTTGAACATCCTGATGTATGAAGGAAACTTGGATGTTGAGGAGATGCTAGATTGGTTTAGATATCTGGATAAATACTTCGAATATGAGGATGTTGAGGAAGATAATAAAGTTAAGCACGTTGTCACTAGATTGAAAGGACATGCAACACTGTGGTGGGATGAACTGCAGGCTCACAAGCGTTGCAAAGGAAAACAAATAATTAAAAGATGGGACAGGATGGTAGCCAATCTGAAAGCCAAATTCATACCCAAAGATTATCAAATCAATCTATTTCAAAGAATGCAAAATTTGAGACAAAAAGGGATGACAGTGAAGGAATATACAGAGGATCTTTACAGGTTAAACATCAGATTTGGTCATCGCAAGAGTGATGATGAAAAGGTCGCCAGATACATGAATGGCCTGAGGTATGAGATTCGAGATGAGATGAGCATGGTGACAATCATAAATGTAGAAGATTCTTATCATTTTCTCTGAAGGAAGAAGATAAATTGAGACTAAAGCAAGGTCAAAGGGGAAGAGGTAGAATTCAGAGAAGAGGCAAATAAATTTCCCAGGAAAGAGTACAAAATCCCAAGGATGAAGAGAAGAAGCCTCATAACCACTTAGAAAGGGGAGGAATTTCACAAGGAAGACAATATGTTGATAGGAACACTTTTCCTCGAGCAAGAGGAAGAGGAAGAGGCATAGGAGGTGAAGTAAAGTGTTTTGTCTATGGAAAGGTAGTACACAAGTCTTGGGAATGTCCCGATAGAAAAAGGAATGGAGGAGGTGAAGCTCACATTGAGGCAAAATATGCAAATGGGGGAAGATCCTTAATTATGAGGAAAATTATCTTGAATCCAAAGAAAGAGATGGATAATCCAGTCCAAAGGAACAATTTGTTTAGGACTACTTGCAAGACCAAGGACAGGGTATGCAAGGTGATAGTTGACAGTGGAAGAACAGATAATCTAGTATCCATGAAGAAGGTGGAAAATATGGAATTGGATACCGTTGCACATCCAAGCACATACAAAGTTTCATGGTTACAAAAGGGACATCAGGTAACTGTCACTAAACAATTTTTAGTTGAATTTAAGATAGGGGGTTATAGAGATGAGATTTTATGTGATGTTATTCCCATGGATGTCTGTCATCTTTTGTTGGGGAGGCCTTGAAAATATGACAGAAATTTTGTTCATGATGGAAGAAGGAACACCTATACTTTGGAGAAGAATGGTAGGACACATATGTTGATGCCAATTGAAGATAATAAGGTGAAAAAAGAAGCAAGCAATACTATACTTCTCATGAGTGGGAAGGAAATTCTGGATGAATTCAAGAAAGGTGAAAAAATACAGTTTGTTGTTGTGAGAAAACCTAGAGTCATCTTGACCAGTAATTCGGTAGATGATATACTTGAGGAAATTCAGGAACTGCTGGAGAATTTTGCTGATATAGTAGTGGACGATTTACCTTGTTCATTGCCAACCATCAAAAGTATAAGCCATCACATTGACCTTATACCAGGAGTGATTTTACCAAACAAAGCAACATACAGACTGATGTCGCAGGAGAATGAAGAAGTCAAGAAGCAAGTCTAGGATTTGATGGACAAAGGGTTGATTAGAGAAAGCTTGAGTCCATGCATTGTACCTAGAGTGTTAAGTCTGAAGAAGGATGGTGGATGGAGAATATGTATAGACTCATGGGATATAAACAAAATCACCATCAGGTATAGATTTCCTTTACCCAGGATGGATGAATTGATGGATTGCTTGAGTGGGGCAAAGTTTTTTTCAAAAATTGATTTGAAAAGTGGATATCACTAGATTAGGATGAGGGGAGGTTATGAATGGAAGACAACATTCAATATGAATGAAGGGCTGTATGAATGTCTTGTCATGCCATTTGTCTTTACGAATGTGCCAAGTACTTTATGATATTGATGAACAAAGTCTTGAAAGATTTCATTGGTAAGTTTGTAATTGTGTATCTTGATGATATACAGGTCTTCAGTAAGACTGAAGAAGAACATTTGAGACATTTAACTTCAGTAATGAGGAGGTTGCAGCAAGAGAAGTTACTGATAAATCTAAAGAAGTCATGTTTCATGAAGACAAAACTCATTTATTTGGGTTTTTTTATCTCTTCGAATGAACTAAAGATGGATCCAGAAAAGGTAAAATCAATCAAAGAATAGTCGTCACCAAGGAATATCTTTGAAGTCAAAATCTTCCATGGACTAGACATTTTTTACAGGAAGTCCATTATAAATTTTAGTGGGATTTATGCACTAATGATGGACACAATTAAGAAAAGACATAAAAAAATTGATTGGATAGAGGAAGCAAAAAAAAGTTTCAAGTTGTTAAAGGAAAAGATAATTGGACATCCAATTCTAGTTCTGCCAGATTTCAGTAAAGCATTTCAAGTGAGATGTGACGCAAGTGGATTTGTGATTGGAACAGTCTTAAGTCAAGAAAATAGACCGGTTGCATACTTCAGTGAGAAGATGAACGAGGCCGAGGTGAAATATTCCACGAATGATAAAGAGTTTTATGCAGTCATACAAGCATTGAATAAATGGAGGCACTACCTAGTTCCAAAAGAGTTCGATTTGTATAGCGACAACCAGGCCTTACAATTTGTAACCAAACAGTGAAAGTTGAACCAAAAACATGCAAAATGGGTTGAATTTATGCAGAACTTTACTTTTGTTATAAATCACATTTCTGGAAATGTTGACAAGGTTGTTGATGCGTAGAGCGGGAAATGTTTGATTCTGCAGGAGTTTCGAGTGAAGACCTTAGGTTTTGATAACCTTAAGGAAATGTAAAGAGATGATTCGGATTTCAAGGACGCTTATGAAGCATGTGAGAATCATGTTCTGAGAGACAGAATCCAATGGAATGAATACTTGATCCATGATGGACTATTATTCAAAGGAAATCAATTGTGTATCCTGAAGAGTTCTATGCAAGAAAACCTTTTGAAGGAAAAACATAGTGGGGGATTGGCTGGAAATTTCGGCCATGATAAAACATTTTCACAACTGAACGGTTTGTATTATTGGCCAGGAATGAGGGTAGATGTCAGAAAATTTGTCAACAGATGTAGAATTTGTTAGCATGCAAAGGGGAAAATACATAATACAGGGTTGTATCAACCATTGCTAATACCAGAGAGAATGTGGGATGTGGTAAGCATGGATTTTGTGTTGGGATTTTTTAGGACAAAAAGAGTTTTTGATTCCATATCCGTGGTAGTCAATAGATTTTCTAAAATGGTACATTTCATTCCATGTCAGAAAACTAGTGATGCAACACACATTGCAAATATGTTTTTCAAAGAAATTGTTCGACTTCATGGGTTACCTAAGAGTATTGTTTCGGACAGAGATACCAAATTTGTTGGTCATTTCTGGAGAACTCTATGGAAGAAGTTGGGGATGAATTTATCTTTTAGCATAGCATATCACCCTCATACGAATGGATAGACTGAGGTAGTAAATCGATGTTTGGGGGACTTATTGAGGAGGTTGGTCACCAAACACCATAGCCAGTGGGATCAGATTCCACTGCAAGCGGAATTTTCATATAATGACTCACCTAATAGGAGCACAGGACAGAGCCCATTCCATATCATGTACGGAATGCAACCAAGAGGAGTATCTAAGTTAAGAGACTTAGAGAAGAGTGAGTTCAAGAGTGTTGGAGCGAAATATTTTGCAGCATAGATACAGGAGCTCCAACTAAGATCAAAGAGCGATTGTAGATTTCTAGCAAGGAATACAAGAGAAGAGAAGATTAACACAGAAGAGAGATTCAATTTGAAGTGGGAGATTTAGTCTTAGCACACCTCATAAAAGAAAGGTTCCCAAGGGGAACATATAATAAGTTGAAGATGAAAAAGATAGGGCCATATAAGATTTTACGAAAATTTGAGGCAAATTCTTATGAGATAGAATTGCCAGATGGTGTGGGCATATCACCCATATTCAACGTAAAAGACATGTATCCTTATAGAGAAAATCAAACAGGAAGAGAAGAGAATCAAAGGGAAGTTCAGTGGGTCAAACAGATGCTTGTAGCTGAAAATCCACAGATGCAAAAGATCATTGAGAAGAGAGTTGGCAAGACGACTCGGAGGAAGACATATCTTGAATATTTGGTAAAGTGGAAGGAATACCCAACTGAGGATGCCATTTGGGAAAGTGAAGAAGATATCTAGAAACATGGACAGACAGTGCAGGATGACACAGCCCGCGCCATCCGCACGTCCGATTCCAACAGGACCTTCTTCTTCACTGGCCCGAAGAGCTAAAATGTTCCTCAAATCCCTTTTCGAGACCTCTCAATGCCCACAAAACTTTCTCCGCAATTTCCCCTTTACCTTATCGGGAAATCGGTCCTCGCCAGATTTCGATTCCTGCACTCGATCTCAAAATCCCTGAATCCCGATGGTTACTCGCCCATGGCTTTCCTTGCTCCTTATCAGGAATTTTACCATCGAGAAATCGGTACTTCCGAGGTAGTGAGTCACTCAACCCCCCCAGTTCCCCAATTCCCGATCTTTGATGCCACCTGTCTCCCTTTACTGCGCTTTGGGACCCACACGCTAACCAAGGGTTATGGAGACATCGTCTCTCATGACCTCGTAGATATTTGACGCAAATTATTGCGCTCCCAACACGCAAACCCCGAGTTCACGATATGCTGATGCCACTTGGCGTTTTCTCCCTACAAGAGTTTACCTGCTGACACTTTTCCTCTACTTCGCCCTTACCTCTGTCGGGAAATCATGTATCGGGATATCGTGATTCCCATGGTCATGAGTCTCTCGTCACTAAAAACCCCGAGACGCTGACCCCGATGCACATGTGGGAACTCTCCTCCACGTCACCCTCTCCCCGTTGCGCTATCGAGTATCGTGGGATCGCAATTTCTATTGCCATGATTTCTTGGTAGGAGGAAACTCCGAATGTTGAACCCTGACCCTCCAGATTTTTGACACATACCCAGTCCGGGATCTACAACTATGCTCCTTTTAGGAAATCGTGGATCACGATTTCTTCCTGCACGAACCCTATGCTCCTGGAAACTCCGATTCTCCGATGAGTCGAGTCCTGATGAGATCTGACTCCTTCCCTATGCACCAACACTTAAACCTTGCTCAACTTCCCCAAAATCTGACGGTTGTCGGGACTTCGCTAATTTTCCCTGCGCATCCTGACCGTCGACCCCTCCTCCTTGAGGATTTCTTGAAAATGACTAAGTGCTTCCGTCAAGACTTGTTCTCTAGGCCTGCGTTTGCAGCTCCAGCTCGAAACCTTCCTCGACCCAAACCCCTTGGGCTCTCTTTCAACAATACCACGAAGGAACTATCCCTCTTGAACTTGCGCACCCTGCTTGCGCTCAGCCTTCAACGTTGTCCAAGTGTTGAATCTTTCAGACTCTGCGCCCTCTCCGTAGCAGCAGTCCTTAGCTCCTTCTGCTCATATGCACAACTGAGAATTCCTCTTCAACCTGTGCCTCCCTTGCATGGCTTTGACAAACCAAATCAACTTCTGGATGAACAAGAACAAAAGTTAAACTATCGAGCCCTCATCAATGCACTCCTTGCGGATGAATTCAACTGCACTCTATGCAGGAATCTCCTGGCTTAGATAGAGAAACAATTGAAACCCATTCTCTTTCTTCTCAGACTTTAGTTTGAATCCCTGAAATCATATGCATGGCATATATAAAGAAAGTGCATAAATAGAAAACAAACATTCATGAGCACATAAATAAGATACACAGAGAAACAACACCAGCCATGAGTTTGAACCAAAGACTCTCTTCTATTAACTCAAATCTGTACATGGGTGTTCTTCATACAATTCTCTGCTTGCTCTTCTCTTCTGAATGTTGTTAATGTTACAATGTACAATGAGGGTGTCTATATCCGTTTTCCCTCTCGAACTCTAAACTGTCTATTCTGGAATTAAAATCCTATCTACTTGCATTAACTAGATTAAATGCCTTCTTATCTTCTTCAGAGAAGAGCGTAAGGCTCGAGGTCTAATACAATACAAAAAAGGTGGTCCTTCATAAAGGATCATTTAAGACTTGTGCTACAATTCCAAATCATTTTCAAAAGTTTGGGTTTGTTTATCCAGCTGAAATTTCGCTTGATGTGCTGGCTCACTCGCTGAGTTGGTGATGCTCCTACATCATACTCCTCGGCTTGAAAACTTTCATGGGCTCCTATCCATGAGCTCCGACACGGTCTGTCCATGCTTCTGAATCACTGCTTCTATCTCCCAACTGGCATCCTCCACTGGATGATTCTTTCATTTCACCAGATACTCGAAGTATTTCTTCCATCTGGTTCTTTTGCTGACTCTTCTGTCAAGTACCCGCTCCATCTGTGGCCTTTCTTCAATTGACATCTTCTTCTACCACTGGATTTCTGGCTGCTCATCATTTCTAGCTCCTGCTTCCTCAGCCTTATAGGGATATAAGTCTGAGACATTGAATGTCGGAGATATTCCGATCTCATTTGGCAATTCAA
The DNA here is from genome assembly GCA_000966675.3 of Picea glauca. NCBI lineage: Eukaryota > Viridiplantae > Streptophyta > Pinopsida > Pinales > Pinaceae > Picea > Picea glauca. The sequence goes on from JZKD02S0231459.1 coordinate 1,014,948, forward strand.
TCTCATAAGTATTTTCTCCCAATTTCTTTAGGACTCTACATGGCCCAATTTTCTTCATCTTCAGCTTGTTGTGTGTTCCCCTTGGGAACCTTTCCTTCCTCAGATGTGCCAGAACTAGATCATCAACCTTGAATTGAAGTTGTCTCCGATGCTGATCCGCTCTGCGCTTGTACTCTTGGTTCGATTCTGTCAGTCGCTGCTTCACCCTGTTGTGAAGTTCTTCCATCGCCTCAGCGAATTCTTCAGCGCTTGCACTCTTTGTTATTATCTGCTCTGAATCCCTCAGTTTAGATACCCCTCTTGGTTGCCTACCATATACAATCTCAAATGGAATTTTTCCTGTGGTTTTGTTTACTGAAACATTGTAGGCGAATTTTGCCTGTGGCAACACATTGTCCCAGCTGCTATGGTGTTTTGTCACCAAGCTTCTTAACAAATCTCCCAGAATTCTATTTACAACCTCTGTTTTCCCATCCGTCTGTGGATGGTAGGCAGAACTAAACAATAAATTAGTTCCCATCTTTTTCCATAGTGTCCTCCAGAAATGTCCAATGAATTTGGTATCTCTGTCTGATACTATGGTTTTCGGAAATCCATGAAGTCTAACGATCTCCTTAAAGAACAAATTTGCGATATGAGTCACATCGCTGGTCTTCTGGCATGGAATGAAATGTGCCATCTTGGAAAACCTGTCAACTACCACAAAGATGGAATCATACGCTCTTTGTATCCTCGGTAATCCTAGTACGAAATCCATGTTGATTGCCTCCCATGGCCTTTCCGGTACAGGTAACGGTTGATAGAATCTTGCATTCTATTTTATTCCCTTCGAATGCTGGCAAATTCTACAGCTGTCGACAAAATTCTTGACATATGTTCGCATCCTCAGCCAGAAGTATGCTTCGCTCAGCTTCGTGAACATTTTGTCATGGCCAAAGTGCCCTGCTAATCCACCACTGTGCTTTTCTTTTAGTAGATTCTCCCTCATGGAGAAATTCGGAATGCATAACTGGTTTCCTCTGAACAACAGTCCATTCTGAATCATGTAATCCATCCACTAACTTCTTCCCCTGAGAGCTAGATTCTTAGTTGCCTCGTATGCCTCTGCAAAATCTGCATCTTCTGCATGCATGTCCTTAAGGTTTTCAAAACCCAATGTCTTGACTCGAAACTTCTGCAGCAATAAACACTTTCTGCTCAAAGCATCAGCCACTTTGTTAGTAGTACCTGAAATGTGTTTAGTTACAAATGTAAAATTCTGCATATACTCTACCCATTTTGCATGTTTTTGATTCAGCTTCTCCTGCTGAGTCACAAACTGCAATGCATGATTATCACTATACAATACAAATTCTTTTGGGATCAAGTAATGCCTCCACTTCTTCAACGCCTGTATGATAGCATAAAATTCCTTATCATACGTTGAGTACTTCACCTTTTCCTCATCCAGCTTCTCACTGAAATATGCAATTGGTCTTCCCTCCCGGCTCAAGACCGCTCCTATGGCAAAGCCACTCACATCGCATTTCACCTAGAAAACTTTTGCAAAATCCGGCAACACCAAAACCAGTTGCTCTGTGATCTTTCACTTGAACAGATTGAAGCTTTTCTCTGCCTCTTCAGTCCAATGAAAATATTTATGCCTTTTCTTGATCGTGTCCATCATCGTTGTGTTGATCCCGCTAAAATTTCGGATGAATTTCCTGTAGAAAATCGCCAGTCCATAAAAACTTCTCACCTCGAAAACATTTCTTGGTGATGGCCAATTCTTAATCACCTCCACTTTACATGGATCCATCTTCAATTCATTTTCCGATATGACAAATCCCAAGTAAATGAGTTCTGTCTTCATAAACGAATATTTCCTCAGGTTGATCAACAACTTTTCTTGCTGTAGCTTCCTCATTACTGCAGTTAAATGCTTCAAATGTTCTTCTTTTGTTTTGCTGAAAATCAATATGTCATCTAAATAAAAAATGACAAACTTACCAATGAATTCTTTTAGCACTTCATTCATCAGCCTCATGAATGTACTCGGTGCATTCGTCAAACCAAACGGCATGACTAGCCATTCGTACAACCCTTCATTGGTCTTGAAGGCTGTCTTCCATTCATCGCCTTCCCTCATGCGAATTTGATGGTATCCGCTTTTCAAATCCACCTTTGAAAAATACTTTTCCCCGCTCAGGCAATCCATCAGATCATCCATTCTTGGCAGTGGAAATCTGTATCTGATGGTAATTTTGTTAATGGCTCTGGAGTCTGTACACATCCTCCAGCCTCCATCTTTCTTTGGGCTGAGTATCGTTGGAACGACACATGAACTCAAACTTTCTCTGATCAGTCCTTTATCCAGCAGTTCCTGTACCTCCCTTTTAACTTCCTCGTTCTCCTGAGGCATCAACCTGTATGCAGCCTTATTTGGAAAACTAGCTCCAGGTACAAGGTCTATGTGGTGACTTATGCTCCTCATTGGCAGCAACGAATGAGGTAATTTGTCCACCACAATATCAGCAAACTCCTCCAGCAATTTCTGAATTTCCTCCAGTAAATCATCCACTCTTGTGTTGGTCAAGACAATCCTTGGTTTCCTGACCACAAAGAATTGTGGATCCTCCTTCTTCTTTACTTCTGCCAGAAGTTCCTTCCCACTCATGAGAAGTATCCTGTTGTTCACTTTCGGTTTCACCTCCTTATCTTTTATCAGAACTAACATATGTGTTCTCCCATTCCTCTCTAGGGTGTACGTATTCATTTTCCCGTCATGAATCACATTTCTATCATACTTCCATGGTATTCCCAGCAGTAAATGGCAAACATCCATAGGAATGACATCACATAAAATCTGGTCATTATATCCCCCTATTTTAATGTCAACTAAGCATTGTTTAGTGACACTCACCTGATGTCCCTTCTGTAGCCATGAAAATTTATATGGACTCGGGTGATTAGTTTTCTCCAGTTCTAGTTTCTCCACCATCTCGGTCGAAACAAGATTGTCGATGCTTCTGCTGTCCACGATCACTTTGCATTTTCTGTCTTTGGTCTTGCATGCAGTTCTGAACAGTCTTCTTCTCTAAGCTGTTTCCTCCACCTCCTTCTCGGGTGTTATGAGAACTTTATGCATCATCAATGACCTTCCGTCTTCTGCGTCTTCTACTTCAGCATCACACCTCTGTGCCTCAGTGATGTGAGCTTCTCCTCCATCCTTCTTCCTATCTGGATAGTCAACGGATTTATGGCCGTTTTTTCCACACGTATAGCATGTGATGACTCCACCTCGGCCTCTTCCTCTACCTCGAGTACGAGGAAATGTATTTGCGTCTGCATATCCTCCACCTTGTTTAGCGTGTTGCGTTCGTTGTTTAGCGTGCTAACCTCGCTGTGAACTTCCGCCTGTTACACATTATTTTCATCATCCCTATGATCGTTAATTATTTAAATCTATCTATTGCCTTTAGAGGGGTCACAGTGGCCTGAGTTCCTGAAGAGAGAAGGAAGAAGAACTTCTCCTGAGAAAATAAATGGTTTTTTCCTTTGTAAAAACCTTATAAAAAGGGAAGTTCGCAGGTTTCTATATAGGCAGGGTGCGAGAATAACCAATTCTCGCAGGTTGCACTATAGACAGGGTGCGAACAGTTAGCAGGTTGCTATATAGCTAGGGTGCGAACATTCCAGCACGTGGGAAAAACGTACGATTTCTCGAATCTTCTATAAGGGGAAGCTTCTATGGTGAGGTGGTTTCCGAACGGTTTGGATCTTATTCGCTTTCATGATTTAGTGGGATCATCCTAACCTCCTCACCTTATCCTCTTCAACTTATAAAAGGAGAGGAGCTCTCATGGAGAAGGGGTTCATGGTTATGATTCTTTGGCTTGGAATTATTAGCTTGGTTAGAGTGGCTTTGAGATTTGCTTTGTCAAGATAGATTGTGAGTAGTTATCAGATCTATGGTTTCAGAATCCTTGAAGCAAGAAGTGTGTGGGGAACGAAGGACGGTTGGAAGGGACCTTACGACATCAAGGCAATGGTTGTAATCTCTCTTTCATATTTAATAATACAGTAATATATTTCTTTCCCATAAAGTAATATCTACTTTATTACATAATTCCTTGATCATATGTATAGATTAGCTATTGGATATATTATTTTCTTTCACTTTGGTTGGTTTGTACTGTTTTGATATCGATCGCACAAGAGCGCTGGAGCGAAGCAAGGAACAACAGAGTCTAAGGAAGCGATTACAAGGTATATATCTTCTTTTCACTTCCAATTTAATTCAATAGTTAG
>JZKD02S0231459.1:1025426-1036830 GCA_000966675.3 Picea glauca
TCTATGGTTTCAGAATCCTTGAAGCAAGAAGTGTGTGGGGAACGAAGGACGGTTGGAAGGGACCTTACGACATCAAGGCAACGGTTGTAATCTCTCTTTCATATTTAATAATACAATAATATATTTCTTTCCCATAAAGTAAGATCTACTTTATTACATAATTCCTTGATCATATGTATAGATTAGCTATTGGATATATTATTTGCTTTCACTTTGGTTGGTTTGTACTATTTTGATATAGACCACACAAGAGCGTTGGAGCGAAGCAAGGAACAACAGAGTCTAAGGAAGCGATTACAAGGTATATATCTTCTTTTCACTTCCAATTTAATTCAATAGTTAGATCTAGGGAAAGCGGTATATTCTGTCACGTTTTGTTCCAGATCCAGGTGGATCTGGGGAGATTGGTCTGTGTCCGCACTCACGAATTTATCCATAAACACCGCCTCTTTCTATTCTTGCCTGAGGCTTTTTCCAGTCATCCTTGGATTTCTGGAATTTATCTTGGGAAACTGATTTACCCTTTGGCTGGCTCCTTCCTCGGCCTCGTTGTCCTGGCTTACGGCTTATCTTTTCCTCAGCTTGCAATGCCATTTGATACGCATCCTCAACCATTCTGACGGTTGTCATACTCATTTCATCCTAGATATCGTATCTTAAGCCATTCATATATCTGGCAACTTTTTCATCATCGCTCTCCCGATGACCTGCTCTGATATTGAGCTTATAAAATTCTTCAGTATACTCTTTCACCGTCATTAACTTCTGTCTCAGGTTCTGCATCCTCCTAAACAGTGTGATATGATAATCCCTTGGGATGAAATTTGCCTTCATATTTGATATCATTCGATCCCAGCTTTTAATCTTTTGTTTTCCCTTGGAACATTTGTCCGCCTAAAGCTCATCCCACCATAATGTTGCGTGTCCCTTTAATTCTGTGACAGCACGCCTTACCTTTTTATCCTCTTCGATGTCTTCATAATCGAAGTAGGTATCAAGAGCTTTAATCCAATCCAACAAATCTTCTGCATCCAGACTCCCTTCATAAGTTGGAATGTCCATTTTTGTCTTTGAACTCATCCGAGTGATGGCTTTAATCAACCGCTCATTTGCCACATCTTCGGCTGCAACTTCTCCTTGTTGTTCAGCTTCAACTTCGTCTTCAGAGTCACTTAGATCTCTAGCACTTGCTGTGCATCTCTGCGCTTCTTCCATATCTTCCAGCCTTGCTCGAAGATCTCATATCTGCCTCTCCATTTCTGTATTTTGGGCTTGTCTTCCCCTTCCTCTTGGGTTCTCCCTATCCTCAGGATTGGGTGACTATCTTTCCCTTCTCGGCGGCATGGTGGAATTTTCCCTTCTTCTCTGCTATAGAAAGCAAAGATATTTTATCGCTCTGATACCACTTAACGCAGCCTGCACCACCTGGGCGTCTGCTTCCACCAGGACCTTCTTCTTCACTGGCCTGAAGAGCTAAAATGCTCCTCAAATCCCTTTTCGGGACCTCTCAATTCCCACAGAACTTTCTCCGCAATTTCCCCTTTACCTTATCGGGAAATCGGACCTCACCAGATTTTGAGTCCTGCACTCAGTCTCAAAATCCCCGAATCCCGATGATTACTCGCCCATGGCTTTCCTTGCTCCTTATCGGGAATTTTCCCATCGGGAAATCGATACTTGCGAGGTAGTGAGTCACTCACCCCCCCCAGTTCCTCGATTCCCAATCTCCAACGCCACCTGTCTCCCTTTACTGCGCTCTGGGACCCACACGCTAACCAAGGGTTATGGAGACATCACCTCTCGCGACCTCGTAGATCTTTGACGTAAATTCTTGCACTCCCAACATGTGAACCCCGAGTTCATGATATGTCGATGCCACTTGGTGTTTGCTCCATGCAAGAGTTTACCTGCTGACACTTGTCCTCTACTTCGCCCTTACCTCCATCGGGAAATCACGTATTGGGATATTGCGATTCCCATGGTTGTGAGTCTCTCATCACTGAAAACCCCAAGACGCCAACCCCGATGCACGTGTGGGCACTCTCCTCCACATCACCCTCTCCTCGTCGCACTATCGGGTATCGCGGGATTGAAATTTCTATTGTCGTGATTTATTGGTAGGAGGAAACTCTGAATGTTGAACCCCGACCCTCCGGATTTCTGACACGTACCCAGTCCGGGATCTACGGCTATGCTCCTTTTGGGAAATCGTGGATCGTGATTTCTCCCTGCGTGAACCCTATGCTCCTAGAAACTCCAATTCTATAATGAGTCGAGTCTCGATGAGCTCTGACTCCTTCCCTGCATGCCAATGCTTAAACCTTGCTCAACTTCCCCGAAATCTGACGGCTATCGGGACTTCGCTAATTTTCCCTGGGAATCCTGACCGTCGACCCCTCCTCCTTGAGGATTTCTTGAAAATGAATAAGTGCTTCCACCGAGACTTGTTCTCCAGGCCTACGCTTGCAGCTCCAGCTCGAAACCTTCCTCGACCCAACTCCTTGGGCTATCTTTCAACAATACCACGAAGGAACTATCCCTCTTGAACTTGCGCACCCCACTTGCGCTCAGCCTTCAACGTTGTCCAAGTGTTGAATCTTTCAGACTCTGCGCCCTCTCTGCAACAACAGTCCTTAGCTCCTTTTTCTCAGATGCACAATTGAGACTTCTTCTTCAGCCTATGCCTCCCTTGCACAGCTTTGACAACCCAAATCAACTTCTGGATGAACAAGAACAAAAGTTAAACTATTGAGCCCTCATCAACGCACTCCTTGCAGATGAATTTAACTGCACTCTATGCAGGAATCTCCTGGCTCAGATAAAGAAACAATTGAATCTCATTCTCTTCCTTCTCAGACTTCAGTTTGAATCCCTGAAATCATATGCACATCATATATAAAGAAAGTTCATAAACAGGAAACAAACATTCATGAGCACATAAATAAGATACACAGAGAAACAACACCAACCATGAGTTTGAACCAAAGACTCTCTTCTATTAACTCAAATCTGTACATGGGTGTTCTTCATACAATTCTCTGCTTGCTCTTCTCTTCTGAATGTTGTTAATGTTACAATGTACAATGAGGGTGTCTATATCCATTTTCCCTCTCGAACTCTAAACTGTCTATTCTGAAATTAAAATTCCATCTACCTGCATTAACCATATTAAATGCCTTCTTATCTTCTTCAGACAAGAGCGTAAGGCTCGAGGTCTGATACAATACACAAAAGGCGCTCCTTCATAAAGGGTCATTTAAGACTTGCGCTACAATTCCAAAGCATTTTCAAAAGTTTGGGTTTGTTTATCCAGCTGAACTTTCGCTCGATGTGCTGGCTCGCTTGCTGAGTACATCACAGGAGCTCATGGACAGGAGTCCATGACTTTTTTAGCCAGAGGAGCATGATGCAGGAGCATCGCCAGCAAGCGCAAGTGGAGGACAACTAGATATGCCAACGCGCATTTTGAAGACATTTTTTAATTTCAAAAGAAGAACCATTTATGTAATAGATGGAAGGACGTATTTGCTTTTAATGTTTTGGGGATTGTAATACAGACCTTGAATGTTTTCTCTCATCTATCGGTTGTGGACATTTATTGTAATAAATGTAAAGTAGATGGTAGTCTTTAATTAGATAAGATAGCTTATAATAGTAGGAGGGAAAACTCAAGAAGACTCCCTCATATGTAGTGTGTTATCATTCTCATTGTAACAGTGAAGGGTTGTAGAGCTAGAGAGCATAGAAGAGAAGAGAAGAAAAGAGATTGTATAAGATAGAGAGCATAGGAGAGAAGAGAAGAGAGAAGATAGAAGCACTTGAATTAATATAAGGATGCTTTGATCCAATTTGATGGTGTACCATGGTTGATGTGTGTGTATCTATTGAATAGTATGTTTACATCTTGCTTATATTCTCTGTTATGCATTTGTGTCAATGTTGTGTTTGTGTATGTGATTTCATGTGGAATGTATGAAGTCTGTGATAAGAGTATAAGTTTCAATTGTTTCTCTTCCCACGAATTCCTGTAAGGAGTGTAGTCAAAGTCCATAAGGAGTAAGTTGACAGGTTTCTGAGTTTTGGCCCAGAAACCTTAGGAAGGATATCGTTGATCTTATATATGTAGAGTGCAAGTATAGCACAGAGTCGTGCAAGGTGTGTGCAGGTTGAGGAGAGTATTAGACTTGTCCAACCCAAGGGAGTGGTTGAAGAACTTTTGTCACAAGGAGTGCATAAAGTTGGAGTGGTTGAATAATCAGAGGCTATTGTGAAAGATGCAAGGTGTGCGTGCAAGATTCCTTAAAATCCTGGAGTTTGTAGTGAGAATTCAAGCTCAGAAAGGATAGAGGCTTGGAAGAGTTTAGAGGAAGGATGAGAGTCGAAATCACCTTGTGGAAACCAAACTCAAAAGGGTTGATGCCGAGTTATTTGGCTCGGATCCATTGAGAGCCTAGACAGACGATAGAATTTATTGAAGGGAGAAGTGTCGATATTCATGGGCCGTCAGATCCAGTAAATTTGCAAGAAGGATAAGAGATGAGAGTCATTCAACACTCGAAAGATTGGGAGAGATGGTGAATCGTCGATCTAATGGAATATTGAACCATTGATTCCTTTCGTGGGAAGGAGATATCGGGAATATCAGGAAGTTAGAAGTCGTAAGGAAGAAGGGAGCCAACTTCCAAATTCGTGAAATGTGAAGTTCTGATTCACGAAAGAGGATCTAGACCATTGGATCACAAGAGTGTCGGACCGTTGTTCTGAGGTGAGTGAAACCTAGAAGTACTTAGGATTTGGACTTCAGGTCATAAATGGAGGTCACATCAGAAGAGGATAAAGGGAGGAGCTAGAGATTGCTAATCTCTAGTTCAGAGTTTGGGGTTAGAAGAGTCGGGGTGACTTGCAACAGAATGCTCAAGGTCATGAAGTGCAAAGCACCTTTTGGTTAGGCCCATGGTCACTGTCGGTGGTGACGTGAGAGGAGCTTGTGCCTAGTGGTTGTTCACATGGGTGAAGTTCGTAAAAGGACCTGTGGTTTTATTTGTTGAAGGTTCTAGAGGGAATCGAGGATCCATTTTGGCTCAGAAGAAGATTGAAGATCTGTAGACCAGGAGGTCAGTAGACCCTGCTAAGGTAGGGGCTCTGCATCATGATCATAAGATTTGGATGTCCCAGGATTTTGATGAGTGACCAAGGCACCAATTTTATTAATAATACCATCAAGGCTATGATCGAGGATTTTGAAGTCTGTCACAAAAAGAGTACACCATATCATCCTCAGGAAAATGGGATAGTAGAAGCTTTCAAGAAGATTTTGGAAAATTCTTTGACTAAGATCTACAATGTTAACATGGATGATTGGGATTTGAAAATACCAGTGGTACTATGGGGATACAGGACCACATGCAAGAAGTGTACATGACAGACACCATTCAGATTGGTTTATGGATAGGAAGTAGTAGTGCCATTAGAATTTTTGGTACCCATTCTACGCGTAGCACCAATTACCATTAAGACATAAAGAGGCACAATACAGGAGAGGTTAAGTCAACTCATGGAAATGGAAGAATTCACCAAGAAGTACATAAAGCAAGGGACGAAGATTGGCATGAAAGACACATAAAAAAGAATATCTTTAAAGAGGGAGACCTAGTTCTTCTCTATGACAAAAACAATTTGCAACACCCTAGAAAGTTCAAAATGCATTGGCTAGGCCCATATGAAGTAAACACTATCACATATGGAGGATCTATGCAGCTAAAGGACTTTGGAGGAACAAAACTAAAAGGAATGGTGAATGGTAGTCGACTGAAACTGTATAGGGTGACTCAACATACTAACTCTTTGTAATTATAGCGCAATACGAAAGTCATGTATATAGTGTACTATAGTATATATTAGGAAATAAAACCAATAAAAAGAAATAAAAAGAAGAAAAATACAAAAAGAGGAAGAAGTTGTTTGAACAATAGGAAAGTGGAAAAATGTTGCACGCAACAACTACTACAACAACATAGAAAGACAGTGCACAGAAAAAATTGGTCGGCACACATGCACGGAAAAAGTGAAAAAAAATTATGACCAGGTCTATAAAGTGCGGAAAGCATAGGTTAGCTCGACACTTAGTGATTTTTTGAACATAGAGCGAGATAAAAGTGTGTTCCCTAGGTGGAATTGTGCGAAGAAGAGAGAAATTTTCCAAACTGAATACAACATGACACCACCAAAGTTTGGTGCTCCAGGAAAATACATACGGTTTACTTGACAGGGCCAAAGGAGGAAGGAAAGGATGGTGGAGCCCAAGAACATTGTCAATCTTGAAGATGTTATGACTTCAAAGACAGAGTCACTTAGTTTGATGAGGGTTGAGGAGGAATCGTTGATAGTGGAACAAGGGGAAGTGGCGCAGAGCTCCGGTACTCAAAATGGTATTACAAACACTAATTCTGAAACATCGACTAAACCCGACGAAATGAAGGGTCAAAAACTAGGCTGCAATGAAAAGGAGTTTTGGTCGAGGACATCACCAACTATTTGTAATCCTAGGGGGAAGAATATGACATAGAAACAACGATAGAAGGCCAATCTGGCATCGGGAAGAATAGAAAGGCCTAGGACGTCGCATAAATTACACTTCCCTACCTCCCGGACGTAGTGGTAATCGTGGAGGACATGCTTAGGAAAATGAATAAACTAAGGTACTTGGACCATGATGTGCTCAATGCAACAAACCTATCATACCTAACCAAGGAATCTTACTTGGCGAACATAGGGGAAATTTCCCCCCAAGGAAAACCAATCATGGAGCCTCTGTAGTGGATAACAGGGCTCTACAACTCTAGGATCATGAACCTGCTAGACATACCGCACTTAAGGCGTGGTAAACATTTTGGACTTTGCATCAAAAAAATTCTATTCTAGGTACATGGCATAATTTTTTGGATGGATAGGCCAGTACAGTTCAATGTGGCATTGATCGCAAAAATTACGAGATTACCCACAGTGGGCACACAGCCAAAGGAATACTTGGACAACAAAGTGCGCGAGAAGGAGATCGCCGAGATATTCAAGGAACAATTTGGTACCAATAGAGGGAACATGGGCATTGTGCTTAGAGACATCAACGATGACGTGACAAGGTTCTCCAGTAAGCTCATGGCTTGCAAGCTATTGAAAAAGTGCAGAAAAGAAGAGGCTCCAGTAGGATTCATCACAGTCATCGTGCAATGTGCGAAGGGGGTAATGTTCAGTTGGGTGCCTTACCTCCTGAACCAATTCTTGATCGACTGCAAAGATGTGTAGGATAATGGAACTGAGTTCCATTATTCTTGGCTAATTATCCTCATAGCCTTGGAAGAATGGAAGGAAAAAAACTTTTCCTCTTTTCTAGATAGAAATGGGAAGTGATATGCAGTCAGGTATGAATCCCTCTGATATGCCCAGGAAAACGAAAATCACCAGGCGAATAGCATGGTGTTGGTTATCCTTCTGGAAGAGATACAAAAATGAATAGCTAATGTGTGGCACCTTCCTATGAAAGTGGTCCAGGAAACTGAAGGGATATCCAGGTTTAAGGCATCCAAGCACCATATGTGGATCTAGGCCATGAGTTATGCAAAGAAGGAATGGTTGGAAATGAAGTATTACATCATGAGGGAAGAGATCGATTGGATAATTAAAGACTGACCTATGTAGTGGAAGGTGCTAGTAGCCAAACTAGCAACAAAACCAACCACAAATACATCATCCAAAGCCAAGGGGAAAGCCAAATCAAGTCCCTCAACCAAGACAAATATCCCAACTTCTAACAGCAGGAAGGTTGCGGCAAGCACTTAGGTGTTAGGAAGCATCACAGTGCCAAATAGGCCAAGGAGGAAAATAATGATTCCTAGGGTAGACATTCATAAGGATGCCAAGAAGGGAGACACATCTTAGGCTGATGAGGAGGGGGCATAGGAGACGACGATTGGGGTGCATCCCCCATAGACAAAAATAACCACAACACAGGTGGAGGAGACGCAAAAAAATATGAAGTACACCAAGGAGGGCCTAGTCATCACCTTGACAAAGGATGATGTTAAGTTCATGGCAGACAAGTTCCAGGACAGAGGGGGAGATGTGGTTCATGCTACAAAATAATAGAGAGAAGAAATCATGGTCAAAATCATAGAAGTCCATGAAACTCTACAACAATTAAAAATTCATACAATATCGCAGGCCACAAAGTAGCAACCTGAAAAGACATAGTGACCCCCTATGTAGAAAGAAAAAGATGATACCATTCATATATTGGTGTAGGGAAGGGATACATTCATGATCACACACAAAATTATTAGAATTGATCAAGATACCACGCAGAAAACCATGGGGTACATTGACCACTTTGAGATAGTCATGGCATAGATACCCACGAAAGCACTATAGAGACTCTAGGCTAGTATAATGCAGGAAGTACAATCTAGAGTCTGTGGGGATGCCACCAACTTGGAAGTTGGTAGGGGGGTTGCAGAGATGTTACGGATCACCTATGACCAGTTGAACTCAGAGAAGGAGGAGGAAAAAGAGCGTGCTAACAAGATAGAGAAGGGGCTAACAACGATATACAATCACATTCCAAATAACATGCAAACACCGAATAGGAGCACAGATGAAAAGATAAAGATCATTACATATACAATCAAGGGATATAGGCAAGATATCGAGGATATGAAATAAAAAATTAATCCTACGACTCCTCCTAAGGTCCTAGACAAAAGAAAACAACAAATGACATTCTAGATAAAGGAAATGGCAAGGGAAGCCAAGGAAGTTACAGAACTGTTTGACATAACTGCACAAATTTGGACCACTTTGGAAGAAGATGAAAAGGTCCAAAAGTTGGACTAGAAAGAGGATAAAATCAATGCTACCATGCAGAAATTGAAGTAGTGAAAAAAAACCATGAGCATTATAGAATACTTGAAGGGAACACAGGAGATGAAGACCCTCCAGAAAGAGTTAAAGATTGCACAGATCAATAAACAAGAAAGACAAGCCTAGTTGGAGCTCCTCCAAGAACAAGCAACACAGATAATTGTGGAGCTAGAGGAAGAGAAGACAAGGATGGCCTAGGCACATATAGAAAGCACAACATTACTACAAGAACAAATAACAACGTAGATGGTATAAGCATTAACATATAAAGGTGTGCAAGTGAAATAAAAAGGGAAGGAACTAGCAGAAAAGTTCCACAACTTGGAGAAGGTTATACAGGGAGCGTGCACCACCTGATTGGTTTGGGACGAGCCACATGTCAGTGTTGGGGGCCTGTTGGTGCAGGAATATTTTCGAAATAAGGATCTATTTTGGGAACAAACCTAATTTTGGAACAAAATGTCTATTTTTGGAGCACCCACCTTAGGAGGTAGAAAAGCAGCATGTAGAAAAAGAAGGAAAAGCAACGTGGAATACATATAGACAGGCCTAACCATGTTAGGGTTAGGATTTTTGACAAAGATTGTAATGGTTATAAGCCAGTAGAGAAGTATAAATAAATACCTAGGAGGTCTAGGTTGGGGTTGGTTGTTGTTATCATTCGAAAGATATTGATTACTGTGAGTTGTGTATGGTTATGGTGGTAGAGTGGAATAAGATAGTTTTTTAGGTTTAGGTCACAGGATATGGAGCCTAGTGTGATCTAGTTAGCCTCCAAGAAGGTACTCACCCTCCTTTTGATTGTAATCCTAAATATGTAATGTGTGCAACACATATTTTGCAGCAGAATGAATAAAAGAGCAGAAGAGCCAAATATTTGTGGATGTATCCCGAGGAGGGGGTGAACCATGTTAGGATATTTAGACACTTAGGATTTAGTCAAGATATACTTGGTATAATGTGTCATTAGGTAAAAGTGTTTTTATTTAGTATTCATTAGTATTCATTTGTAGTTAGGAAATCTAATGGTCACGATATGTTCCCGACATAGAGTGACCGACGGTTCATTTTCTCCTTGATATTAATAGCCATTGATCCATGGATTAACACTTTATTGGTCCATGATCTCTATTTAAAGAGAATAGAGGGTCATTTATCGATGATCAATTATGAGAAAATCTCTTGTAAAATCTCTCCGTAATCTTTTTCTTTTGCATTAATAAACTACTCCAAGTGGTCGCATTGGTTGGGGCCGTGGATGTTTCCCCATAGGGGTTTTACCAAGTCAAAAAATTGGTGTGTTGATATTAGATATGGTTGTGTGAGTGGTTACTGAAGGTGTTCATCCTCTGTTGTAATACATATGTTGTCGAACATGGTATCATATTCTGTTTGAAGACCTGCTCCTATTGCAGATCGAGATCATGAAGCCAATTTTCCTCATCTCTGTTTTCTTCTATTTTCATAGATTTCTAGGCTAAGAGGATTGTTTCATTGCATCCATATCATTCGTTTAAGTCATAAATGCTTTTCATTTCACTCAAAAAGGTTTTCATTTTCCCAAGATACGACCATTTCAGCTATAACTGGAGATATAAAGCCCGAATACACCCTTTTTAAAATTTCGCAATGTATTATTTTGGTTTTATATTGTTTGTTTCCGCGCTTCTACTCTTTTAGATCTGCGTATGCTCTTTACCCCGTTCCCTACGCGATCTCGGAAAATCAGAAACAAATAGGAAAAAGTTCATTTTTCTGGGTAAGCTAACTGTGATCTAACCCTTGTTGTCATAGAGAAGTGAAATTTGTTTCTTGTTTGAAAATATGTTTTTATGAGCACACTCTCCAAGGATGCCAAAAACCGAGATCTAACATTTTCATCGAGAAGCAAAATTTTTTTCTTGTGTGAAAATAGTTTTTTATGAGCATGATCTCCAAGGCCATCAACAACAACAAGGTTGTGAAAATATATTTTATGAGCACTCTCTCCAAGGTCATTAACAACAACAACAAAAACACCAACAACACCCCCAATCCTCTTGCTAAACAATACAATATGTTTGCTAGCCCACTTGGTTAAAAGTTTCCTTATTAAGTAAGAGTTCTTGAGTTCAAGTCTCTCATTTTGTTACTTGTTTTGAAAAAGTTCATGTTCCATTGTAAAGTGTATTTCACTTCAAGTATAAAAGTGAATCACTATAAGTAGCTTTAATATTTTAATTTAGAGTTATTTATTTTGCATGCAACTTTCTTTTATAAAGTAACTTCATTGTAAAAGTGATCCCCACTTTGTTTTATAAAAGTGGGTCACTTCATAAATCTACTTACACCACCACATGGTTGTTTGGTTGTCGTTTATCCCTTTTTTTCAAAAAGGGCATAACTTTCACTTCCGAAGTCTGTTTTCAATACCATTTTTTTTTAAACCGCCTAATATTTTGAGATATTTCCATATGTATCATTAGTTTCAGTTTTTAAATCCATATTATAT
>JZKD02S0231459.1:1036929-1048573 GCA_000966675.3 Picea glauca
TCCAGTAATATTTGCTTACCAACACCAACTACTTCCAATGGAAATCCCATATGGAGGATTTATTAAGAAGTAAAGGCTTGTACCGGATTACCTTGGGAAAGGAAAAATAACCGAATGATGCTGATAAGAAATTCAAATGGAATAATAGGAGTGACAAAGCACATGGATTGATTGGAATGTCCATCTCTCCTAATTTAAGGTTCCACCTTAAAGAAATTTATGACCCCGATGAAGCTTGGGAAAAACTTGAATCTGTGTTTGGTAAACACAATATTATTCGAGCACAACGGTTAGAAAATCAAATACTGACTTTGAGTCCAAATTTTTTTTCTTGCATTGAAGACTATCTATCTAAGTTTAAAACACTCATAATTTTATGTAAAGAATGTGAGATAAGGCTGGAGGAAGAGCGTTGCATGTATATTATTCTTTCTAATCTAGGTAGTGCATATTTTTTGTTTGTATCTACCTTTTATTCCATGAGAGAGGCTCTATGGAAATCTTATCAAAAACCCACTCTTGATTCCTTTTCTAATGCTTTGATTAGAGAACAACATAAGCTTGTACAAATTGGAGTGATCAACACTATTGGTACCTCCAACAAAGCCTTAGTCACCCAACAGAAAGATAAACCAAAGAATCCAAAGAATCAACATCCCTGCCACAAAAACAAGCAACATAAGGGTCACAAACCCACTCATACAACTTCAACTCCTAATGGTGACAAAGAAGAAAAATCTAAAAATAAGAAGACTAATAGACATTCCAACTTTTGTGATAAAGATGGTCATGATGAGTCCAAATGTTTCAAGAAGATGGCATCTTTAGAAGCAGCGATGAAGAAGCACAACAACAATATTAATTCTACTTCGTATTCTTCTTCTCATGGACATGCACTTTTTGCTTCTGGTTTCTCCTTCAATGTAGCTTCTACTTCTTCTTCTGATGAGTGGCTTATTGATTCTAGAGCATCTTATCATATGGGTAAGGATAAAGACATATTTTCTTCTCTAAATGAATGTAACACCAAGAAAATATTTGTTGATGATGATAGATCTCTTAGTGTTGTAGGATCTGGAATAGTTCAAGTCGATAATGGTCATTTCAATGATGTATTATGTGTTCCAAGTATTTTTTGTAACCTTCTATCAGTATATCAAATCACTTATTCATGTGAAGGTAAAACTGTAGAGTTTTCACCTCACCAAGTTGTAATCAAGGATCTAAAATATCCTAAGCATGTTCTTGCAACTGGAATTTTTGATGATATTAATAGGTTGTACAAGTTTGAAAACTTTGGGTCATCATATTTTCCATTAGTTTTTGTTTCTCATAGCGATGACTTGAGAAAAATTTGGCATGATCAGTTTGGTCATATAAACTATCACTCATTGCAGCAACTATGTAATCAACAGATGGTGATTGGTCTTCTTCTTGTTTCATGAAAATATTGTGTTTGTGTTGGTTGTGTTCTCGGCAAACATAATTGGGACAATTTTGACAAATGTGCCTCTTGGCATGCCTCGGGCCCTTTGCAACTTGTTCACGGTGATTTGTGTGCTCCACCTTCTTCTCCTTATTTTTCTAGGTGCAATTATTTATTAACTTTCATCGATGACTTTTTCAAATATACTTGGGTTTACTTCTAAAAACTTAGGAGAGAAGTTTTTGACAAGTTTTTGGCCTACAAGGCCCTTGTAGAAAATAAATCTGGAAATCAAATTCAAAGGTTAAGAATAGATAATGGAGGCAAATATGTGAACAATAATTTTACAAGTTACTGCACTACACAGGGAATCCAAATACAACACACTATTCCATATACACCACAACAAAATGGTGTTGCTGAGAGAAAGAACCGAAGATTAAAAGAAATGGATAATTGTATGATCCAAAGTAAGGGATTAAGTCTAAAGTATTGGGCGAAAGCCATCAAATGTGCAAATTACATAGTAAATTGCACTCCCACAAAGGCTCTTAAAAATATAATATCGAAAGAAGTTTGGAGTAAAATTAAACCTGATGTAATTCACTTATGTGTATTTGGGAGTATATCATGTGCTCACATTCATGATGAGAAAAGGAAAGAATTGCAGCCTAAAAGTGAAAAGTGTATCCTTGTTGGTTATTCTAAATATGTCAAAGGTTATAGAATTCTTCAACCACATTGAAATGAAATTATTATTAGAAGAGATGTTAAATTTGATGAAAATCTCTTGGTTTGCGAGCCTAATTTGACGATTGTGCCTTCTTTGACTTGTGATCCATCTTTGACATTTGTTCCTTCTTCTATTCCTATTCTGGTTTCTTCTTTAGATGATGACAGTGAGGACTAAAATCCACCTTCGCCTTCTCACCTTCCTCTAGATAAATCCTTTGAACCTGAACCAACACTAGCTCCATGTCTTCCTAGATGGGTCCCTTCAACATGAGAAGTAGTTGGTGATCTTATCGGTGATCCTTCAGATTAGTTTCGTACACGTTCATAGTTCCATTGAGCCTCTTCTCTTTTGGCTCAATTTTCATAGACTCGTGATCTAGATACATTTGCATAAGATTCAAGTCATACATATTGGGATACAACAATGAATGAAGAGTATCATTCTTTAATGAAAAACGATACTTCGGATATTGTACCTCTTCCAAAAGGAAGAAAACTTTTCATATATAAATAGGTATACATAACTAAGTATGCATCAGATGGAAGTGTTAAAAGGCACAAGGTTCGGTTATTTTCCAAAGGATTTTCCCAAGTTGAAGGAATTGAATATAATGAAACATTTTACCCTGTAGCCAAAATGAATTCCATCCAACTTGTTCTTTCCCTTACTTCCTCACATAAATGGGAGGTCCATCAGATAGATGTTAAATGCGCCTTCTTGTATGGATATTTGAAAGAATAAATCTACATGGAACAACCTCCTCGCTATGTCCAGAATGACTCTAGCCTTGTTTGTCACCTTAAGAAATCTATTTACGGTCTTAAGAAAGCTCCCCTAGCTTGGTATTCTAAAATGGACAGCTTTCTTATTGACACTAGATTCTCTAGATTCCATTCTGATCCTAATGTCTATACCAAGAAAGTAGGAATCCATATCATAATTCTTTTCCTTTATGTTGATGACCTTATCCTTACTGGTAGTGACTCAAAACTTTTAAGCCGTGTAAAAAACCAGCCTTAAGAAGAAATTTGAAATGACACACTTAGGATTTTTGTACTATTTCCTTGGCCTCCAAGTTTTGCAAACCAATGAAGGAATTTTTCTTTCCTAGTCTAAGTATGCTTGTGACCTTCTTCATCACTTTCACATGGAATATTGTAAACCAACCCCTTCTCTCTTCCAGACTAGATTCAAGATTATTTCCACCTATAATTATTTTGAAGTTGATGTCACCTTGTATCGTCAGTTAGTTGGTAGCCTCTTATACTTGACTCATACCTGTCATGATCTTTCCTTTTTTGTTTGTCTTGTTTCCCAGTATATGCAAACACCCCATGAAATCCATTGGAAAGAAGCTAAAATGATACTTTTCTATGTTCATGGTACAATTCAATTCGAGATACATTATAGTTCAGGGGGGACTCCTTTATTGGTTGGTTTCACTGATTCATATTGGGCCAATGACTCTAATGATCGGAATTCTATTGCAAGTTATGTTTTCAACCTTGGTTCAGGACTTGTCACATGGGCCTGTAAGAAACAACAGGCTATTGCACTTTCTTCAACGGAAGTAGAGTACCGAGCAGAGATAAATCCAAGTTAGGAATCCTTGTGGCTTTGAAAAATCCTTTCATAGTTTGGATTCTTGTAGAAACATGCGACCATCCTTTGGTACGATAATTAGAGTGCCATCAAGATCGTCAAGGAACCAGTTCAAAATCAACGCAACAAACACATAGAGCTACACATGCACTTCATTAGAAATCTCATTCATGATCAAGTTATTGAAGTGCTATTTTTCCCTATAGAATATCAAGTTGCATACATTTTCGCAAAGTCTCTTACAATTTTCCAAACTTAGATCTATGTTAGGAGTTCATGAAGTTGTCATCAAGGGGGGATAGGATCTAATTATTCCTTCCTTCTGCTACTGTATCACTATTGTAAATCCTTCAATCCTATCCCAAGTTGTTCTTAAGGGGGGATGATAGGATATTTAGACACTTAAGAGTTAGTTAAGATCTACTTAGTCTGATGTGTCGTTGGGTAAAAGTGTGTTTACTAACATGTTTCTTTAGTATGCATTATTATGCATTTGTAGTTAGGAAATATGATGGTCACGATATGTTCCCAACATAGAGTGATCCAATGGTTCATATTCTCCTCGATCTTAATGACCATTGATCTGTGTTTTAACTCTTGATTGGTCCATGATATGTATTTAAAGAGCATGGAGGGTCATTTTCCGATGATCGATTGTGAGAAACTCTCTTGTAAAATCTCTATGTAATCTTTTCCTTTTGCATTAATAAACTACTCCAATTGGTCACGTTGGTTGGGGCTGTGGATGTTTCCCCATAGGGTTTTACCACGTCAAAACATCTTTGTATTGATATTTGATCTGGTTGTGTGAGTGGTTACTGAAGGTGTCTGTCCTTTTTTGGAATACATGTGTTGTCGAACAAACCACGTTAAAATACTGTGTTCTATGTTTTTTGAATGATTGTTGTTACTATTCTATTAATCAATAGCTAAAGAATGAATGGTTAAACCTAGTTATAATAGCATGCATGCATAAGTAAATGATGAATGAATATTAGAATTAGATGAATGATAAATGTTGATTTATAAGGGAGAGAATCTAAAAACAATCCCCACTCCTTCAAAGACTGCAAACACCTGAGTATTACAGTCCCCCATAAATCTATCTCGGGTGAGACTGTGTTGTGCACTCTATGCACAGCGTTGCCTTCTGGTTTACCAGGAGGGCCGATAGTCTTGAGGGTTTTGTTGGAAACCTATATGAGATCAGAATATGGGTCATCCCAAGTAACTAACATAGATGTACATGATTTTGTAAGGATATGCTTACCATGCCAAAAATTTCCTAGTAAGATTAAAAGAGTTTTTATTCCTTTGAAAACTATTACAGTTGATAGTCCTTTTACACAATGGGGGTTAGATGTCATCGGTCCCATAAATCCAAAGTCCAACAAAGGTAATTCGTATATATTAACGACAACTAATTACTTCATAAAATGGCCTAATGAAATAACATTAAAGGTAGCCAATTTAGAACACCTTATCCAATTTTTACAAGAAAATATTTTGTCGAGATTTGGTGTCCCAAAGAAATTCATTATTGATAATGGTTATAAATTCACAAATTTCTGTGGAAATTTTGGTATAATAATGGGACAATAATAAAATTACTATCCATGGGGTAATGGATTGGCTAAATAGACTAATACATATCTAATACAAATCCTTAAGAAGACATTTGCTTCACACCGAAGAGATTGGCATAAAATCTTGTTAATGCTTTGTGGGAAAGAAAAATTATACCAAAAAGTAGTACTGGACGTTCTCCATTTTCTCTAGTCTATGGAAAAGATGTTAGACTACTTTTACATTTTGAATCGAATGCATTGGCCATAGCCACCAAAATTAAAGATGAGGAAGGAACTAAATCTATGCTAACTTGTTTTTATCAGTTGATGCAATTAGAGGAGAAAATATAAAAGAAGAGAACATACAATGTTGAATATACAGTAAAAGTAAGAGGTGGTGAAGAAATATTTTGATGAAAGTACCACAATCAAAGATTTTTGTAAAGACCAACTTGTTATAATATCGAACAAAGATAGATAGAAACCATCACTTCACTCCAAGTTTTATTCATTGTAGATTGTTCCTTATCATTTTGAGAAGATTTGTGGTTTCAATTTCATATTTTCTAAAAGACATGGACGATGAACTTCTAAAACTTCTTGTAAATGAACAACATTTGAAAACAAATTTCCTTTGATAATACCAATGCTTATGAATAACTAGTGTACCATAGTTCACTTTGTACATTTGATATTCATATCTATTATGTGTAAATAATTTTCTTCGACTCCATGCCCAATGATTGAGGCCTTTTTGGTTCTCAACAACCCACATGAGGTCAACGTCCCACAGTCGGAGCATAAATGTTGATCCATTTTCATGTCTCAACCTTGTATTTTATGTTAAGTTATACTATGAGGAAGAAATATCCTTTCATCCCAATCCATAATCCTCCACATTTCGCACAAGTTCTATATCTCTGCATTACTTCATGGAAAAATATTATGCTTCCAACACTTAGACATTTTTATGACTTGCGTCATGTAGAGAATCCTTGTATTAAGTTTATTCTCTCTGCTCTGCATCAAGTATTTTCTCCACATTCCACATACCTCTTCACTTTACTTGTCTTGCATGAGCTAACACTTAGTTTTTTTTTTAACTTTGTCTCATGCGGAGAACTCAACACATTACCACTTCTCCACAACACTTCCCCTTCACGTTATCTTTTCTCTGTAACACCTTTTCCTTACATGACCATTTCCCACATTAACTTTCCTCTCCTGCTCTCTACTGTAATGTCCCATACTTAACCAATTCTTGAATCATATATCAAGTGGAGAAATTGACACAAATCCATTTCTCCACATGACTTTATCTCCGTATGTCTTTCTCTCTACTTTAAGTCCTTCTACATGACTCATTTTCCCGCGTAAATTTTTCTCTGCATGACTCGCTACTCCACAATAATTGTCTTTCCCCCTCCTTACCACACTGAATTCCCCATACAGTGTATTCCTCACTAGGAATCCATTCATATTTTTCATTCTTGAGGTAATTTATGGTGAATTTATGATGTCCAGATTCACAAGAAAAGATGGCTGTCAGAAGTAAATGAGGCTTAATTGTCACATTTTCCAAAATATCATTTTCTTATGAAGGATAATTACGATTAATAGTTTTCATGCATTCCAAAGGAAAGTGTACATAGTGAAATATTGTATCATTAAGAACTATTAATGACCTCATCCTCTTATCAGTTAAGCTATGTAATTAATATTAATAACCTTCACATAAATCAAAGTTTATTAAAAAGAGTGGGAAATATGACAAATAGAAGAATAAAGGAACCTTTCTATGGATATATTGTCGAATCCCTTGCTTTCCAGAACAAAAAGTTTCATTGGTTGATAGCTAATCAATGGTATTCCAACCTTACTCCTGAGCATAAACTTTCTAATACGATTTTGACAATGTTGATTTTTTTTATAAAAATACTTTGAGTACATTTGTTTCACAAGTGTTAGAAATGAATGACTTCACAAGGAAGCAACGGGATTTACCCTAAAAAATAGAATGAAATGAATAAAAGTTGGTTGGCTTGCAAGGATAAAGGTCCTTCAAGAATTAATTGCAAGTTCTAAACGGATCGAGGGAAAAGGAAGTGATTTATTTTTAAAATCATTTGATATAGTTAAAGAACTTGAGGCCCCACTATTAATTATAGAATCAATATTCTTAACTAAGGAACAATTGGAATCTAAGTTAAACATACTCAAGATTTCATGGGGTAGTGAGTTTGACAATATCAATAGCTTCCCAGAAGAGGAAATAAAACAATGGTTGGTTAAATTTGTTAATGATAATGAAGATCATGTGGGAAAAATAAAAGAATTATTCTCCAAGTGTAAGGAAATAGAGGATGAGTTATTTTCTCTTTGAGTAAATCGAGACATAACAGTTCCATCGTTAAAGGATTATATAAAAAATTAGCTCAATAATTCACTGAACAAAATAACTAATCCTCAATAACTAACAAGAAGTACCTGCATTGGAAAGGGTCAAGTTCCAACTATATTTATGAGGTATTCAAGGTGAGTAAGGAGAGAGAGTCATACATCCATCAAAATCTATTTTTAATTTTGTGAGTACACTTATTCAAAGCATTTTCCCTTCTTTAATCTCAACCTGTGATCATCCTACTTTATGTGTTTATCATTTACAAGTAAAGTTGATCCCTGATTTCTTTCTATTTTCTTCTAGGTTACCTCTGGTAATATATGGTCCATGGGATCCCCATCCCAATCCACTAGGACAAACAAATTTCCTTTTATTCTTCAAGTATCACAATTATTATGGTGTGTTGTTTGCACAAATTTTATTTGGACCTGAACAATCAATTTGTAGTATTATTTTAAAGACTCTCATAGAGAGTTATTTGTGGAGCTCATACATTTTTTGATTTATGACTTCCATTAAAGCATGAGATCTTGAGTATGTGTTTCCATTACATCTTTATGATACTAAATGTTTGAAATCATTTAAATCCCTCTATTTTGGACCTCCACTTATTTTCTATCTTATATATTTTGCTTCGAATCATTTCCCCCTTACTCTATGAATGGACTTGATGGAATGGATGTAGTTATTTTGTATATTTCAATTTAGGATATTATTATTCTATGGTTTACCAATCCCCTTTTTCTACCACCTGGTCCATTGTTAGGTGTTGATTATATGAATTTTTAAATATTTTTTTTTGAATAAGTGAATTTACAATCAGAGTGAGAAAGAGGTTTACAACCTCTATAAAAATGAAGAGGGTGTCTTAGTAATTGTATACAAATTACCTATGGAGTTGACTCTTTTCCTTAATAGGAAAATCAATAAGTGAAAAGATAAATAAGTGTGATACGTGTCACATGATGGGTCAACCACTAAGGAAGGATGGGATGCCTTTACATTTGTTCAATCTAAGATTCCCATTCAAAATATATGTTATTGACTTTGTAGGACCTTACCCCCAAAAATGAAAATCATATGATCTAGGTATATCATAAAAATAGTCGAATACTAAGTGGTTAGAGGATGAATTGGTCGATACTTATACAAAATCATTTGCAACCAATTTTAGCAATGAGAGCATAATCACAATATTCAGATTCCCATTGACATTAATAAGTGACAAAGGAACCCATTTTGTAAATGGTTCCATAAAAATATCAATGCAAGGATTAGTGATAAAACCATGGGAAAACCTCACCCTATCATCCCAAGGAAATGGAGCGGTCGAGTATTTCAATAAAAACCTACATAAAGGACTCACAAAAAATTGTGGAGCTAACAGAGATGATTGAGATGGAAAGGTACATGTTGTCTTATGGGTGTATAGAATTGCATACAAAGGATCAACTAGACAAATACATGTCAAAGTGATATAAGGAAAAGAAGTTGTATTCCCTCTACACTTTAGATCTTTAAATGCAGAAAGAGTAGCTTCAATACTACAATGTGACTCAACCAAAGCCAAAGAAAATCAACTACATTAGTTTGGAAACAACAAAAAAAATCTTAGCATGGTAGGAATATAAAAAAGAAATAAATAGACATTGGAGACTTGGTTCTTTTATATGATAGCAGAATCAAAGGAAAACCAAGAAAATTGAAAATTACCTTGCTAGTACCTTATGTATTCCAAGATGTAAGTTCGACTAGAGAAGTACAATTTAGAAATATCTAAGGGAAGCTCCTCAAAAAGGTAGTCAATCATGTTCTCTTGAAGCGGTATCATCCATAAAAAATGGAAACAAAGTCCCAGCAAAATAGTTAATTAGAGAAAAGGCAGGTAAAAAAGCATCAAAAGGTGGGGATTTATTCGATGATCCTTAACCGACCCAGTAGTAAAAAGTATAATCATCCATAGATCATGAAAATTGACTAGGATTGAATGCGAAAAGAGGATGGATTCAACAAGGGAGGGATTGGATGAGAAGAACATTGACTTGGTAGACATAAGGATTAGAAAATGAAAGAGAAAGAAAAGATCCATCCAAAACATTTGTAGGTCCCAATCACCGAGTGGCCTCACAAGGAAGAGTGGAAAAAGATGAGTGCATTAGTCATTGAGAGGATGAGAGATGAATGGTTAATGGAGATAAAAGTGGTTTGAAAGGAAGAACCAATCAACTACAAGATAGTCATTCGGGACAAAAGAACCAATTGCGAGGTGATTGACTATGTGGGAAAACGACTTCAACCACACGAAAAACACTTATTACATGACATTAATGAAGAAAACCTTTGAAGGGACAACCACTTGAGCGATCAGTTCATGATCCCCCCAAGTTTTCCTATATATACAACTCGTGTAAACAATGAGAAATGTATAGAAGTAATTCACTAAAAAATCCCAAGTCTCAAAGTATACAAACTGAAACAAGACCTATTCAAGTGTTGCAGATCCCTAGCACACCAGCCAACCAAGAAATCACTCTAAATACCAACAAATATTTAAACCAAGAAGAAATCGTGTTGCCTCATATGAGAGGGGAAATCCCACCAAAGTCCAAAGTGGTCATACCCTAGACCAAAAATATATTCGACAAATAACCAACATTGGAGTTGGAGGCCCACATGAACAATATTCGACAAGCAATAATGAAAGACAACAACTGGGAGAACCACCATCTCAATTTCAATAAATGGGCCATGGTCAATGGAAAATAGAGGGATGAAACCCTCATGCTATAAAGAACAAGGATTAGGTCATATTTGAGTGCACCCTAGGTGGTAGGATTCGGTAGTTGGAAGGAAGAAGAAAATAAATTTATAGTTAGTCGATATCATAAAGGGGATATTTGGCTTGACCAATGCATAGCAATTACAACTGGTCTAATCCATAGAATTATAGGGATACCAGGTAAGGGAGGGGCCATCCCAAAAACAATGATCCATCCTCTTGGATAAAAAAATTTATGACATAAAGTGTGTGTGTTAGAGTTGGTTAATGGGGATGGCTTCACTCTAATAGCAGGTGACATGTTACCAATGAAAATAATTATGTTGCAAAAGACATTATAGGAAAAAATAATATTCTCGGACCACATAAGATCTTGGATGCGAGCAGTGAGAGGGGTAATAAGGTGCACTTTACCAAGTAAATTTAGAAGAAAATTAATTTGTAGTAGTTTTGTAATGACATTCCACTATCTACGATGGTCATTGCCAACTTTACTAGGGGTAAAATTGCCACATCTTTGATAAAGCACCCATATTCTGTGAATTTACTTTTGGTATAATTTAACAAGACCATCATGATCGAGCAAGCATTATAAAAATGGAGATATTTTGAAGGATGATTGCAACAAAAATCCACACATTTACAACACTTTTATATAAGTTTCCAAGGAATCCTCCTCGCAACACACACTACCAACATGCCCTCCAAGGCCAAGTTTTAAGTTTTTCAACCCCAATGCATCAACCAACCAACCAACTATGCCAAAAGAATTAGTACAAACAATTAACATTCAAATGGAGAAACCCTAGGTGTACTCCTTGAAAATTTTTGGATGTAATTTTGAAATTTTGTATGTTTTCCAAACTCCTCCTTTGGGAAAAAGAAGTCTTTGAGGGCGGGGGAGATTAGGCCCGATTGACTAGTCGAATAGGCTTATGAGTTGACCAAATGAAAAAGAAACATTCAACTATGAAATTCAATCAACTAGATAGTCTGGTTGGTCGATTGTTTGTTCAAGCCAACCAACCAAAGTGGTTATGATAATTGCAACTACCTTAAAATAATGAAAATTTATAAATAAGCATGAATCCATGATGTAAAAATATGCTCTTGAATCCCTAATAAATATGAA